>JAQGBU010000467.1:0-27427 GCA_034698605.1 Isotoma decorata
TTTTGGTGACCTATTATGAAATAAAAGTAATTATGCCTAGGCTCGGGCTAAATCAAGTTGCACTGGGAAGTTTTTTATAGTATGAGTTGCTTTTCTGAAAAATAACGATATTTTATTACTGAACTGTTTACCATGGTTTGGTTAGTTGCCGGTACATTAACTATATATGCTTTTACTTGTTTGTAATTCTTGTGAATATATAAAAGCACTAAAACATATTGAATGAAACACCTTTTTACTATTGCGGTGCAATATGTTACCCAGTAAGTTTTTGTTAAGTTAATGATGCACCAAACCAACTAACCCTTACATTAATCTCAGCAGTAGTATGTGGTTGGTATTCTGTGTGAATTCCTTCTACCGTTAAATTTTATATCGATTATGTGGACCAGAAATTTACTGGTTTCTGTACTACAAACAAGATTTACTTTACTTTATTTCCGGGTTGAAAATTTTCCCTTTTCACAACTACTACCAGAAAATGATATTTGTACTTTTTATCAGAAAACAGAAAGCTCATAGTAGCAACTAGATAGTTGGAAATGAAGGCAGAGATTTTACAGCCCCTTAATAATCTTGAAAATCTATTTCCGTCAAATCTTTCATCAATTTGTCATATCCTTAAACAAAATACCGAATCTGTGTACCGTTCCTCTTCCCATGAAAATTTGAAATGGAAGGGAACATTTAGACCTTTGGGGTCTGACTAGGCTGACCATGTTTCTGGGACAAAAAACCGGGACACTTAATGCCTTACCCCTTACACCCCTCAATGTCATTACAGAAAACCGGGACGGTATATTTCAGACCTTTTTAATGCCATATTTTAAACTTTGAAAAGTGACAAAATTTTGATTCTCGATTCTAATTGGCATAATTGTTCTTCTTAGTCTCAAGTAGTCTAATGTAAACCTTTTTTCCATTTTCCTGAATTTTGCCCAAGTTACATTACCTCTGAATAATCCCTAAATTAACGTTGATCGGGTGTACTTCAATTCAAAGGGGGTGTTTATTTTTAATGACGCTCGGAATACACGATTTAAAGGATCTTGCGCTTAGTTTTGATCATTAAATAAGTCTTAGATTACATTACCTTTCCGTTCGGTCAAAGCACTAAATGTTTTAACATTTAGTGTTAAATGATTTTACTTTTAAGTGCTGCAACATAATCAATTGCCGCAATTTAATTGCTCATGGTAGTCTTTTGCATTTAAAAATTATTATCAACTTCAATCCAACAATTACGTAATTATTAATAAGTGAATGCACATCCGTCACTTAAGGTCCATTTAGAAAGCTTGTATGTAAGTAATCTTTAAATCTAGCTTCCGTATTGCAGCTAATTTTCAAACCATATGAGCTAGGTTCAACCCTACTAAAAATGAGGAAACGGGGGGGCAAGCGTTTTTGTAAATTCACAAGCCTTCTGCTTTCAAGTTATAATTTATATATATATGATCATTAATTTCAGAGCAATGATAATTCAAAAATTGAGGTGTAATGTATTAAATTTATAAAGCTGGACTTACCCAATCTCCTTTAAACATGCTTTTTCAACTAAAGTAAGAAGGGTGAAAAAGAATTCCATCAAGATTCAAAGGTATTACACAATTTTAGACTAAATGCATGTATACATTAATGCCACAGAGAAAAGAATTTTACTTTCTTAGTCAAAACCATGGCCCTGTTTTTACACATTAACTAGACGGCATGAGTTGAGGAGTTTGCCTTTACGCTTTCTCAAATTTTACATTTTCTTTAAAAAAAACTTCATATTATCTCATGAATTTTTTTGGGAGAAAAAACCGGGACGCTTAGTAAAAACCGGGACATTTTCGGGACTCCGGGACAGGGTTTAAAAACCGGGACAATCCCGGCTAAACCGGGACGCATGGTCAGCCTAGGTCTGACGATCATCATGATGTTTCCCAGCATTTACAAATAGCTTTGTCAAGTCTGCATTTTTTGTTTCTCGTTTTACTAACTAGTTCTTCGTGAACCCCCAACCCCAAGAAGCAAAATATTCTTTAAAAATGGCCCAAATTATCTCTCTAAGATACTGCTTGAAGGTCTGTCTACATAGACAAATCCATTTCCCTGGTTGCGTCGATTTACAAGTGAAAAGGTCTTTAGAAGACTGCTGACGTTGGAAAGTGTACAGAAGCTCAGTCGTGTATTAAACGATACATTCTTGTACTGACCAGGGCCACACACAAGAACAGTGCGTTTAAGAAATGGAAATAAGATACTGACTGACCATATAGGCAATTTACGTAAGGAACAAGTGAAGGAAAGTAAAGAATGTAAGCGATATGGTATGACGAACCCAAAACAGACTTGGAACCAATCGAATATCCTTCCTGATAACTACTACTACATACTACTACTTGTAAAAGCTACCCTTACAGAAAACCAAGTAACTGTAAGTAACCCCGTCCGACTGAATTTCCTTCTACAAGTTTCCTCCCGAGCAACAAGGACGAATTCATTTTTTCATAGGGAGATGTACATTTGTGTATCTTGTCTTATCTTACGACCATGACATGAAGGGATGCGATAGTATATACAAGTAAAAAAGACGAGCTACTAAACACATCGCCTCCAACTTGGATGAATCTAATCCAATAAAAATCGAATATATTGCTTTGCTAGCTTGTTCGACCAATTTTGTCTTTTCCGGAGAGAAACATTAGTAACTATGATACGATACAATGACGGGTAGGAGAGCAAATCCCGTCTGTACAATTTATTGCCTTCGGCATTATCGACTTCGGAAGGAACTATTATAAGTGAGGCAAGTAAGGTACGAAACGAAGGCATCACATCACAGGTTGCATACTATTTCTGATGGAAAAATAGCAGTCAGTTCAGAACCATTAGGTAGAGTGGAAAGTATAATCAGAATGACTCATTCGAAAAAGATTTCCTAGTCTCCATCTGACACTCCAAACAAGTACACTACACAAGACTACCACAAACAATCTAAATGGATAAGCAGACAAACCAGGGGTGAATCGTCCCTTCGTATTGGCATCACATCGGTTACATCAACAATCTCATGTGGTCATCTCTTCTTCTAATACTCAAGAGCAATTTACCTTTTTACCTATCTATCTAGGTCGTTTCTACGGCCCTGAGAAAAGGCAAACAAACTATCATCCCTAGCGACATAAGACATAACATAGGGACAGTGGAAGACAGGGCAATTACAAAGGGATAATAGGAAACCACCCTCTGGTTTTTGCTCTGGTTTTTTCATTCGTGGTGATGGTGGTGGTAGTGCATTTTATATTCCATGCAATGCACTTTCTTCATCCTTGTCCTCCACCCTCAGAGTCTAAATCTACGTGTCCACCAACACCAATTCTGACGAAAAGGAAAGGAGGCTCAAGTTAACTGAGAGAAACCTGACTAAATTGACGACGTCAAAGAGAACTCTGGAGAAATACGGAAATGCTAGCAATGCGAGGGTGGGGGAGGAAAATATGAAGTATTCAGTTCGTAGTAGTAGTAAACCGGTACCAGGGTAATATAGTGAGAAAGCGTCCCTCTTCCTACTGCAAGGTTGTTGTGATGGTTTACTATTAGTGCCTTTGTGCTGTTGCAGGATTCATAAAATACCCGCATATCTATCTCCGGCTCAGTACTTTCAGCGAATACGAATGAGGAAAACAAAATTCATGTCTATTTTTTGTACTATAAAAATGAAATAGAATCAACTTCAACTATGATTGCACTTTTGTACATCTTTAGCATTGGACCTGTGCATGGGGCGAAGATTCATACAATTACTGAACTTGAATGAAAGTAAAGTACTATTTTATAAAAATGCGAACACATTTCCTGTCGTAACTTCCCCAATTCAGAAACTTTGTATCTTTCTTAATGTAGTAAAAAAAAATTAGCTTGAGTAATTGCTTCATAAAATAAAGTTACAAAATTCTATAAGGAGCTGAAAGTCCAGTTAAGAATGTGACTATAAGAAAAGAAAAGATGACAAAAATGCAACAAAATTTGAAAAATCCTTGCTAAGAAAGTCAAAACCCAAAAATCCCAACTGACTTAACTTTCTTTAGGGGGTTAACACAGTTGAACTTTTGCTCATCTACTTTTTTTGTTATTTTTCTTGCCTTCTCTTCTAACTTCGATCTGCCATTCAAATCCTAGTATGTACCTATATACATATACTTTTCAAATGCAGTCAAAACGAAATACTGAACGGAAGACAAGACAAGACAGCCATACAGACAGATGCAGAAAAAACTACATTAGCTTAAAATCCATAACAAAATAATATATCTTTCTTGCTAACTTTACCAAACTACCCTCCTGCCCATGCCCTATCTGCCTGTCTACCTTCACAACCTTATTAGACATTTGACTGCATCCTCTCTAAGACTTTCCCCTCGTAATAATAAAAATAAGTCTGAACTTCAGAACCAAGAATATTAGAACATTTTCATGGATGAAACTCTCCAAGAAGAAGGTAATTTCATATCAAAGCACTGAATTGAAAGTAATAACAAGGAATCCTAGCTGTTAAAGCCAAATTATGAAGGAATAAGGAATTATTAGAAAGGATTTCCAGGAAAATGATTTTTCTGAATGAAATTAACCTTCCCTACCCCTTACCCGGACGGAAGCAAGTTCTAATAAAGTTAATACAATACAATTTATGAAATGCTTAGAAAACTACTTACATTTAGACAATCAATCTGGCCAAAAGGAAGATAGTAAAGTGGCAAGCAAGAAGGAAACACACAAGCCTTAAAGAAAGGAAAGTCTCTCTCTCTCTCTCTCTCTACAACTCTCTTGTCAGTAGTAGTAAAATCCTAAGTGGCTTTGAATTAGCTGATTGCAAACTTCAGTGGTAAAAAGGACAGTAACTATCAGAGTGACTGCTTCTACAAAACTAAAAGTAATGTCTGGCTGGTCGTTTCTCTTTATTGTATTATCCAAGGCAGTAGTTAAATGTACTAATTCTCTAAATAAGATTTGCCTCTCGGACCAACTAATTTCCTTAAGACGATAATAATACAACAAAAGCCATCCTATGCATCTGATAACCTTCCAGAGGCAAAGCAACCAACATAAGGATTGGTGATGGTAAAAAGAGAAACAAAATCCAGTCTGAGACCAAAATATGGAAATGCATGCAGATGCCTAAGAGATACCCTGAGTAAGTAAGGATTTGCTAAAGCAATAATAGAAGGAAGAGATCACCAGGATGAATGCAAATTACTTTAGAAATGTTGTTGTTGAAGAAGTTCACTGGTCTCTAAAGTGAAGGTTACACATACTCAGATATACAGTACACGTTCTTGTACTACATTTAACTAACATTACATAATACCAAATCCTAACGTCCTCCTGGATTGCATTTTACATCGTCGTACACCAACCAATGCATAAAGGTAAATTGGTGAATTTCACATAATATAATACGTAAAATACATACGTACTACTACGTGCATTGTATATTATTCCATGTAGCTTTACTACTACTAACTCCAGGAACAGAAACATTCTGATCATCATCGTCATGATCATGATCCTTGGTTTTTGGCTTGGTGTGGCATTACACCGTAGCAAAACATAACATTAGCATGTTTTCCATTGCGTGTGTACTGACAATGCCAATCTTTGAATCTTTTTTATAGCCAAAAGTTACTCCTGCTACACAAACCTCTATAAGAGTCAGAGTGACTAGGAAAATAAACCCAATAATAGCTTCTAGCGTTTCTTTGCGTTACGCATGTATAGTATCAGATTAGAATTAGAATGATGATGATAAATACTTGGCTCAAGCATTGCATATATTATTACGTAACATAACGCATAATAACGCATACTACATGGCATAACTAACATCATAGTACATTTAACTCTACACCTCATTGAATTGTACTTGAAAATGCTAATCTGTTATTCTAACGCGAGATGATTTCATATATGAAATGTAATATATTATTATTTGGTGAATGCATCGGGTTTGGATTTGGATATGCTTAACATTTGCAAGTCAGCGAGAATTTTAGAAGGCTGAGAGAAGAATGAAATTGCTCAGGAACAAAAAATTCATTTTGATATAAAATGAAATAATATTGTGGGCTCAAACTACAACTACTTAAGAAAAAATTATTAAATCCCAGACTCTGGAGAGTTCAGTGATAGTTAGTCGTGTTCTTTTTTGGCATGTCCCAACTGCTAATAAGTCCTCTAGGCGTTATATAACTTGAATAACTGTAATCATCAGATTTGATATGACATATTTATGTGTATTTCTCTAGTAAAAAAGTAATTTAATGTTACGCACTTTCTACTCGTACTTTTAGTTTTAATGTACACTAGATTTTAGAATGCAGTGGATGTGGATGCATTCAAAGTGCTGGAAGACGCGAGAGTGTCATAAATTAAAAGTAAACCTCCCTCGATCTTGACTTGTAAGTTGGACCCTACGGAGACACTTCTCAACGTCTACAACTCTACATCCACTAAATATTATTTTAGGGTAAGAATTCTCATGAATGAATCATGAAACAAGACTTATTTAGTATCTTCATTTGTTAAATTATGCACAAGTATGTACTAAGTAACTACTGATTTAACACCGAATTCACAACAATTCATGGTTCTAGTCTGTCCTTTCTTAACGTTTATCTTTATTTAAGGCTTCGCAAAGAAACTAAAATTCCAAAAGACCAAGGCTATGAATGGATTCGTACATTATTTTAATAAAACTGTCGGAAGTCTGCTGAATTTCTCAAAGTTTTGAGGAATTTATGCTCAAGCTGAGATAAAAAATCAAGTATTTCACATTTGGTATTGGCATTTGTATCAAACCCGTTGTTTCTAGAAAAGTCAATAAGAGTAAACTAAAGGTTGAAAGGTGCAAAATAATGTTTTTCTCTGCCTTAATATTTAATCTTATTACAATGTCAAATGCGGCACGTGCAGGTGGCACCAACTAATATGCATCGCGAGACACGAGACATTTAATAATTTATACATTTATCCAACCCACACTATTCCATAGCGTCCGAACTATAGAAAATGTAATGCAATGCAATACCCAAATAACGAAATGTAACAAAATTGAAACATTTTTTTAGATCGAACTTGAACAATCTAACTTTTGGGTAAAACTAATCTTACATGTACAGCTTGAAGCTTGTGTAAGCAATTTAGTCCATAGTTTCAAAAAGACAACCCAACCCCAGCCAGCCAGTTTCAATCAAAGTCTAAATTACTTAAAAAGACCTCTTTGCATGCAAAGATAGCATCATTTATATTGATTATTGATATTTGTTTTTACTAAAAAACCATTTTATAAAATAAATAGACCCATCATAAAATGACTTTGTATCACGAGAAATTCAAACAAACTCCCGTTTTTTTATCTGTTTCTACTCTTATATACCTTACTTGTTCCGTTCTATCTTCCTTATTATGTTTATTACATAAACTTTATTTACTAACTGACTGGAGCCAGTTGGTGGTGGCTTAACTACCCTTGGGAATAATATAACTATGAACTAGCCTTAACTTTTTACTTTTATAACCCAAAAAGTGAAAGGGCTCTCTCAAAATTCGGAGAAATATTCCCAATAAAACCTAAAAGTACTACTATACTAACAACTAACTAACCATGCCTTCTACTTAAATATCTAGAAGTCCTTACTAGCCTGCACATTCACATAATATGCATGCATTCATAATTCAATAGCAAATAATCTCCAATCTCTTATCTTCTATCAAAATCAAACATCTATCCAATAAAAAAAAGTGTTTAAATATGCATACATTTAGGCATGCATTCTTCCCAAATACCAACTCTACCCTAGCTAAACACCACAAATCGTTGATGGTGAATGGGGTAAAAGTTTCAACTTTCAGAGTTTCAGAACAAATACAAAATCCACACCGATCACGAACGGACACACGAATACATTTATATCAGGAAGTAAAGTTTTCTCCACAAATATAATAAAGATAAGAAAACCGGACAAACTTTTAGGAAATATAAAGTTAAGTAAAAGTATACAAACCTGCGATTCATCATAGTTGATTGATGATAATTATTATTCCCGAAACAAGATTATGGATCAATGAATGTCACGTCAAGCCAAGGAGAAGACTTTCAAAGGTTTCCAACAAAAAAATGCGACAACCTTGAGTAAAACTGACTTTTTAAGACTCCTGATTCAGTATAGACTCGTGGGTCTTGGAAGAAAATGCAAGTGAGCTCAGTTTTTGATAAAATAGTTGGCAGTTGTTATTTTGGAGTTTTATTTGTGCGTGTGGTGTGTGTGCCTTTGCCTTTGTAAAAGTCGACTCGATTACTTTTGATAACAACGGAGTAAAATATACTTAAAAGGTTTGTCTTCGTAGGAAGGGACGTTCCAAGTCAACAAATCCAAATTAGGATACTCCTTATAAAAAAGTCACACAAGAAAAGAGGTAAAACTTTGAGTCGGTGGTGATTTCGTTTTTTTTGGTAAGATGTGAGACAAAGAAATGAAAACTTCTTTTTATTTTCAAAAATTATTCCCTACGTTTCAAAATTTTATTATTTCCAGAGAATCCCCTCTTTTCAGGTCCGTCAAGGGGTTAAAAATATATTAATATGGAAGTATAACTTGTCTCGTTTTAAATGATCTTTTGATTCTTTAAGAAGAGTAAGAAAATGGAGATTGAATTGACAAACGAACAATTTCCAACGACCGTCAAACAACTACTGAAACCGATTGAAAGGCTTTGTGTACTATGCACTAGTATCATGAAAGAGAGCGAGTGGTGGTGGTGGTGGTTGGGGTTTTTGAGTTGCCGTTGTGTTATTGCACGTTACTCCTTCCTTACTATCTTTTTTATAAGGCAGCACAACTGACACAATATAAGCAAGGAAGCAAGCATGCATGGGGTATTAAAGATCTGACTCACTTTGAACACTCATACTTGGTAAAATAGGAATAAAAAGCTTATGGTGAAGTAGTGGTAACTTTGCATATGGTTTTTAGCTTGGTATTTGGTATTAGTAAAAGGCATGAGAGACTTGGTATTAATATGATGATGATGATGACTAAAAGGGTATCTTTTATTTGGTTGAAATAAGCTTATGAGAACTCCTAAATGAATCTAACCCTAGGTGAAGTGAATGAGAGATTATTTGCTGTATAGCTTCGTAGATTAGAAGTACCGTTTAGAAATATTTTGAGCGTTTTGTAAACGTTTGATTAGGTTGGAATGGATTTGGGTAAAGGGGGAAGTTAGTTTTTAAAGCGTTAAGGATGGATGGGGTGGACGCTGGGGCTGAATAAGGGAATTAGGTTGAATCGGATGTACCCTATAGGGCTTTCCAGAGGTTTTTTCAGAGGTAATAATGTATATGAAACAGGAACTGAAAAAACCCTCATGGCCTCTCTGTACCCTTAAGGGATGTAATGTGTAGAGCATGAGATTTATCATCCAGCTTATTTTAACTCATTCAGTAAAACACAGTAAAAAGTCTGATCATACATGTGCTTTAATTTAATGTAATTTATAATGATCTTATCGACAGTTGAATTGAAACGACCCTTGCTTAAGGGCTTTTCTTGTAAAAATGGTTAAATCACATGACATTTAATTTGAAAAATAATTAAATAAATAAAGCACACGAATTGTGAACAGTACTTTAAAAAGGATGAATTCGCTCTTTAGCCAAACTGCATTTCTTTCCCTTGGCCTGTTCTATTCTAACTCTAAAAACTCTCTACTATGTTCCCAAAATCCCATGGAGGATGACTAACCTAAAGGTACTATGTGGTGTTCACAGGATTTTCTTCGACATCCAAAAGGCTCATCTCCTCGAGTATAAAATCATCACTGAATCACGAACACCTTACTAACTATACTAGCAAAAACAACACCATGATTCCCTATGAGTAATAAGCTTATCGAGTTTGAAAGTGACCATCCTGGGTCATCCAATTATTCATCCTATGTGAACTGTATTTAACCCTTTATTCATCTTATCATCCCCAATACGCGTTACCCTTAATATCCGTAACAGATTCAACAAGGCTTTTATTTAAGGCTTTAATCCACCACTAATTTAATGAACTTTTATCCGAAAATCCGAGTAAATCGAAAAGTGTAGATTAAGAGTCTGAATTAATGTCCTTTATTCTAAAACATATTGCGTTGTTCAATGCGTTCGAACTTTGAGCAATTTTCTCCACGCTATTTAACGTTTTTTATACCCCTTCCACCTTTACCTAGACCTACCCTTACCTTCTGAAGTCCCTATATCCCATATTTTTACAACTACTGCTGTTGCAACTACTACTACTACTACCCCTTCATACAATGCAAACTAGCTACTAGCAAGCATTATATTTGCCATGCAAAGGGATTGTATAAAACTAAAGTAAAAAGTGTTGTCTACCCCTCATGTGTGTAGCCTTGGTTGTCTAGGACGAGTTAATAAGCAAGTACCCACCAGCCACACGGCAGACAGGGAGGCGAGGCGATTAATAATGGAGGGATGAATTGATAAGAAGGGTAGATTGTATTAAATTTTACGAATTTGGGGATTCAACTCATCGCGTTCACCACCACCGGCCTGTGTCTATGCTTACCTTTGGGAATAAATATTCCGAGAAAGAATAATAAAATAAAAATTCTTTTTTTAAAACCCCGACCCCGACCCTTCTATCCTATAGACGTAATCTATAAGACACGATGCACAATGACTATTTTACGATTTCAAACGTGATTATACATTCAGAATAATAGGTCACAGAGAAATAAAGTTGTCTGATTGTGAGTGAACTTTACCGAAATCAAAACATCGTAATAATCCCGATAATTACTGGTACAATTCATTGCAACTTACTACTTACAACCATCAAGAGTTTTAACTACATACGGAAAGCACAATATATCAATGTTGAATCTTGACAAACCATCATCATCAGCATCACAATCATCATCATCAACTTTATAGCCATGGCATGGTCTTAATTCATTGAATCAGTCACGAAACTAGGTTAGGGTAGCTACCTTTACTACAATTAACGACTCTACTAACTATAACTTGATGAATCTTGCTTCAAGTAATAAAATCAAATAGGGAAATAAGTATTCAACATTTTAAAAACCTTAGTGAGTTAGTTAGATTAGCTTACATGTTAACACGTATGTATATTATCAGATATAATACTCGGTGTGATTTTCTAAGGTAAAAATTTTAATGAAAAGATTTACGACGAGAAGAAATAAAACGTCTTCCTTCGTGCTCCTGCATCAACAAAAAGTCTTCCTTCTCTTTTATAACATTGAATATAGTACACACATCATTTACAATCTTTAAAAGAATCCTGAACTTAAAATCGTTAAGTAAACCGATGTAATTTTTACCTTTTTCAGACGGCAGTGTAAAATATGTACACATTTTTAACAATACAAAACGAAATACAATGCAACATCACGTCATCCTATCGCAGCGTCGTCAATAATAGTTTGTAGTAGTAATAATAATACCTGGCATGGGTTTGAGAATTCTGAATTGAAAGACAGATTCAGTTTCACCCTCAGGCTTACGTTTATACACGTAGTATGCTATAAAACCCTATGGTATTAGGGTAGAAGGATCCACTTTGTATTTTGCAATTGTATTGTTATTGTACGGAACATTTAGAAGGCAAAAATTAGAAAAAAAATCCATTGACAGTCAAACAACGGGATAACATGCAGAATTACAATTGCATTAAATATCAAATCTGCAACCGTACGAATTTTTTCATGGTAGTAGTAGTGGTTTAGCTTAACGTTTCATATGAAGAAGAAACTAAAAAAAATCGTACAAAAAAGATTTTAAATCTTTACAGTTGATTTTCTTTTTCCTAAAAGGGAAGAATGAATGAATGAGCTTGTTAGTAAGTAGCTTCTGTGTCTTTGAGTGAACTATATGAAGCAAAAACCTCAAGAATTCCAGTAGGTATATTATGGCAAAGTTAATCAGTTGTAGTAGGAAATAAGGACTAACTTGTAAAAAAATGTGTTTAATAACAAAGATAATAATGAATCCTGATTCAAAATCCTGACAGAAAGATCACTCCCAGCTAAGAGCTGATTTTGAAGAGAAATAATTTGTAATATTCAGGCCATAAAAGAGTTATATGCACTTTGCAAATTTTAAGATTAAAAAAATGAAATGTGAGATAAAAACTGCAACTGACTTCTTTATTTTATGCAATTTCTTCTGATGATGCTTCTATTCCTAATGGTACCACTACTACTGACTACTACTACTATTGCTAGTAAATCCCAAACGTTGAGTTATTCGTCGTCGTGTCCAACCTACCTACTTCAATTCTATGATATGCGATTATCATTATTACTATCATCATTATTATTTCCATGTAAGGAATAAACTTTGCCAATGAATTTAAGTCAAGTTGACTTTTTCTTACTTTTTGCGTTGACTAACTACTGCTGCCTAGGACAATTCAAGTGTGTTTGAGAAATCCGATATTTCTTTGAAATTAGCTAAGCTTACATGCACACACGAAGACAAACCCACTATATGTACAAGACAACAAAGTGTACAAGATGTGGTCGTGGTCGTGAGAGATGGATGATATTTTATCCTCAAAAGGCTCCCTATATATTATAATAACATAATACAAATAATATTTTATTTGCATTCTTTTCTACAATATATTATTATTCAATTCATCCATATTCATCCCAGCCTGCCCATTTCATATTATCTTTAAGGAGTTATTCCTTCATTGACCAAACAAGATTATGTGTCTAAAAGAAAAAGAAAATTGAAAGACATTCACAAAACTATAGATATGTGAACTCAAGGCTTAACCAACATTATGAAATGATGGATGGATTGGGTTTTGGGTTACCAACTTGCATACATCATACTACTCCAAACAACTTCAAAAACTTCTTTGTACAAAAAACTATATAATTTTTCCTGGGAAAAGTAATGTTTAAGACCTGTGTTGAGCTTTGAGTGTTGACTATGAAACAGAAACTACCTAATCGGGTTTCCTGTTTAACATAAAACACTATATCTACATACTGAGAAAAGATCAGAGAGAGGTTGAACTAAAAGCCAGAAGCTTTTTAAATTTTAAATCTCAAAACCTCAAAGCTCACTCGCTAATTAAGGCACACCCATCATCGTGACTTCTGTACAGTAAATGTAAATCTGGTACTAATTCTTCACCACGGGTCAATACCAATGTATAAAAGATTATACAAAATTCATCTTTTATTATAAATGGCAATAATAGGCAATAAAAGCAAGCCGTGGCATATCCATAGGCGAATTCGAATTGACCAAGCATGTACACACACACACTCACAGAGCTTAAAAGACCTCACGCAAAAATTCTGTAATAAAATATTTAACACGGTCATCAGTATAGTCTACACTGCAGAAATTTTCAATTTAATTTGCATATCAGTTATAAATGCACATCCTAATGGAAATTCTCCACTTATCATAATCAAGAAATGAAATTGTCTTGTCACACCAGCCAAGCCAGAGCCACACAAGTGACCATAATACTATATATACTACCGACACCGACAGCTGTGTCTGAATATTTAAAGAAAAAAATAAACTCCATTCATAATTACTATGATGATTCTAATACCATCATCATCTTCATCATCATCATGATCATCAAGTTCCTTAACATTTTAAAAATTTCAATAACAATAAAATGATTTTAATACCTATAATATTATACATGTCGGCTGCAGGGTGCACGTGAGTCTAGAGTTGTCTAGATTCTAGATTAATATGTTATACTTACACATTATTCAAGAAATATAATATAAGTACATGATAATTACATTCAATAATAATAAAGTTACATTCGTATTATAATGCACTTTGCACGGACAGAGTGACCATATGCAACATCATCATCAGAATCCGAATCGCTAGAAGTCTTTCTTAAGATTAAGATTTTATTCCTCTGATAGGATTTATTTGGCAATATAAAATCCAATTGGAATCCACAATAGAAAACATGATGATGATGATGACGGTGGTAGCGTTAAGCGTAGCAAGTTCAAAGCCCCTTAGAGAAATGACCCGCAGGTATAATTGTAAAAATTCGTTCTTAACAATTCTCCTAAACTCATGATGATCATTTGATGATTATTATGATGATGGTTTCGGTGATAGTGGTAGCAGTGGTAAGGTAAAGAAATAAGTATTAATAATAATAAGTTGCATTTCAGCACTAGTCTAGTAGTAGTGGGTGCTCATCTCATAATAGAAATAGAAACTTGTAAATTTAAACTGCGATAACTTTTTATATCTTAATGTTCAATGTACTTATTATTACCACGTACAAAAATATCTACTCACAAAAACCACCACTATAGCTACTTTACCATAATAATAAAATAATAACATAATATATCATCTTCTCTTCCGCTTTTGTATTTCAATACCTTGTTCCTGAATCCCTGTTTCAAAGCTTTTAAAATTCGAATAGACCATGATAGTGGTAGTGGTGGTGGTGATCATGAGTTTCTTGCTACTGACTGACAGATAAAAAAATGGATCTATAAAATCACACCTTTTGCCTAGGCAGGTACACACAGGTAGTAGCAGTAATAGACAGGTATGGTTTCTGTTTGAAATGCAAGATGCAATTTGCAACAAGTTATTTTATTTTATAGTTTTGCTATTGTTATTATTATTCCTTTTTGGATGGTTGTTTTGTGTTCAACTTGAAAAAATAAGCTCAATAGCAATTAATTTAGGTATATTTTGTACGAATTAATTTTGCTTATTCATTACTGCATTACACTGTACAGTAGCTAGTTCTCTTCTTTTAATGCTGAAGACGATTTTTTATCTGAATGAAAAATGAAGGCGTAATAATCTTCGTTTGATTAATTTTAAAATCTTTGTTAACACCAATTTAAGACTGCTTTGCCTTTTAAACTTAAATATTAGTTAGAAGATCATCATGATCGTTCTTGTATTATTCTAAAAGGGGCTGTTTAGTTCAGCGAAGCTTGAAAAAACCAGTGTTGTTTAAAAAATGTTTTCATTTTTTCAAACTCTTTTCTTCCAAAGAATTTAGAATTACTTGAAAACTTGTAAAATTATGCTGTATACAGGGATGAGAAAGTATAGTTTAATTACTTAAAGTTATCATGTCTGCTAGTACTTAAATATATCATTTTTCTTATTTTACTAATTTATCAAAAAATCATCAGAGTGCTTGTATTCCATTTATGATTACAGCATTTTTGCCAGGAAATAAAATTCTTGTGCAAAAAAAATATTGAATAGAAACCAACAAATTACTTTATTTTTTCCGTTCCAGTCAACAAAGCTTAAAAATATTATTCATAAAGGGTAAGAGTCATGAGTGTGTGAAATAATTTAATGTTCTCAATGACATATAATTGACGGGTTTGAAAGATTTCATTTCTTTATTAAAGGTCAGTCGGAAGTAGGATGAAACTGACCATCACCCCAACCACCACGACTTCCACTCTCACCAACAACAATCCCCATATGAAACAATCTAAACCTAAAACTATAATTGAAATCAGAACAATTACACACGCGCTCTATAATTTTAATCTCGGTTTAAAAGTCCTCTCACGTAAAAACGCTAAAAACTCAAAAGCATTAAAAAATTTAGGAAACAATAATAAAAAAAAAATGTAAATAATAGGAAAACGTGTTTCATTTTAAAGAGATTTTTTTAACATGCTTTCTCATTAAATATGTGTGTGTTCTTTATTGCTTTTGGTTGATATTGAACTCTGCTAAAACCGGATTTGTAAATTAAATTTATTTATTTTCCCCCTAGTGGTTCCGGCATTGCGTTACACTACATGGTGAATGTGTGTCATTATCCCTGTTTCCTTACTTTTTTTATTATTTACAAATAAATAAATGAATTAGCTTAACACATTTAAAAAAGAGAACTAGTAAAACCAGGTATTTCCTTACTTAATATGTTCCATGACATTTGAAACACACCTTAGCATATCATTATTATTATATATCTTAAAACTCATAGTTTTTACACGTATTAGCTAGCAAATATATTAGCATGCGTGTGACTTTGCTCTTCGAATCTCTAAAGATGAGTTAGACTTGGAGATGAATGAATGAAAATTTTGTATTATTATTATTATGTTGCCCTACCTTAAATAATGTCCTGGTCTATTATCTCTTTATATTATGGATTAGTTAGTTGCTTAATCATATTGTTAAAATACAATTTGCAATTTGTATTAACCTAATCCATTGCAAATTGTTATTCGTGTTTTATTTATTACCTTTTTATTATTATTATTGTATTATTGAGCTTTTAAACTTTTAAAAAGTCAGTTTCGTTCATACAATTTGCTTTCATCCCTTTATTCCTTTTTTGAAATTATGAATGAATGGGCTTTTGCTCTTTACGCTTTACGCATTTCACACGCATTAAAGATCACCCTAATAATATTTACTTTTTTAAAAACCAACCTGTGGTTTTATAACTATGTGTAAGTCTATGTATTTATATTGTTAATTCCCATCCGTATAGTAATACCCAGAGTATTTATATGAAGATGTATCTATGTATCAAGCTCAATGAATTCACTAAAAAATAGTTTTTAAGTAGGTAAACCAATTGTTATTATTTCCCTTAGGGCAGGGTCTAAAAATTCTATTTGAGCTAACAAGTAGGATCTGGAAATTGAATAAATTTCTTTCTCTTATCTACCATGTAATTAATAACTATCTTTACTTTTCAACAGTGAAATTCTAATCTCAATAGTTCAAAAATATTTTTTTCTTGAAGAAGTTCAAAATATGATATGATATAAGTTGAAAGATTATACTGATGAATAATCTCTTAACTTCAATGTATGCTTCTACAAGGTAATTAATAACAACCCGTGGTGTGGTTTTTTGGTTCTTTATGTTTTTCTATGTGTGTGCGTAAAAGTAAATGTTGTAAGGAAGAGTAGAATTATTTCTTGTTGGATTAAAATATTATTATTATTATGATTCTATCCCATACCATAAAAGTCCGTAAGATATTATTCATTATTCCACTCCAATATTATGTTCATTATTCTATATAAATATATTTCCAGATTCTTCTCTCTCTACTTTTACAATAAACTTCTTAAGATGAAAAACCCTGTGCGTTTTAACTAAGCCGTTTTTTAATTTTAAAGTTTCAAAAAATTTTAAACCAGCGTGAGATCTCCCATCAAACAGACATGAATCACTGGAAAGCACATCTACATTTATTTTTAACTTGGCTAGCCTATAAAACTCTAGATGTTTTTTTAAAACCATCTTTTGATTTAAAACAGACGAATTATTTTATTACTTAATAAACTCATCTTTTTCTTCCTCTGGTTCCGTCTAATTGGTTTTACATCGTTGTAATTTATAATAATAATAATAATCATCATCATCATCATAAAAGGAAGAGAAACGTATTGACCTTGTACTTCTATAATTGTAATCATAAGGTTTTTAATTTAAGACATCTCCCATTTGAACTTGAAGTATGTTTTTCTTTTGTACTTATTTCTTGTTACTCTCTATACATACCACCACAAGGGACAACAATGCAACCGCCTTATTTCCCTATGTGTATCAGTGATCATTACATTTCTTCCTTTTTTGTACCGTCGAGAACAAACATAATGAAATAAATAAATGAGATATCAAAAGTTAAAAAAGGGATCAAAAAATTAAACTCGGTATAATAAATTGCATTAGGTTGAATAAAAACATGGAATAAAGTATACTAATAACAAATTAATGAAATAAATTTATTTGAAATAAAAAAACTCTTCTAAAATCCTACCAGTAATAAGGTAAAATATATCTTTTGGTACTTATTATTTCTCATCTTCGTATCTTGAAAAGGAGTATATAATATCACACACATTCTTATTGGATCTTCCTCTCTTACCAAAATTGGAAGCGACGGACTTGACGGACGGACGAGCAGACTTACAAACAAACATATCAAGATTTTATATATATGGTCTGACTTTGACTTAAACAGGTCAACCCTTCATCATTTTTCATATTGTTAGCATCTTCGTTTTTTTTCTCTCTCTCTTTCTTTCTTGTTGAAAAAGTAATAAGATTATTGTTAAAGTAATTGGATTGTCATATGGAAAGGAAAAATGGTCTAGGTGTGATAAAGCAGTAGTTACTAGTAGTGGAAGTAGTACCTATGTACAGAGTTGGTTTTAAAACTTAAAAATTTTAAAGCTTTAAACACCACCCGAGTTCAAGTTATAAAAAAATATCCTTATGACATTTTAATACTTCAGACAAAGAGCAGTGATCAGTTTTCACTTGAAAGTAACAAAATAACGATTATTACAACCATTAAATGAAATACTAGTAGAAGATATTTTTTATGGATTGAAATCGCCTGCTAATGGTCATAAAAGATATTAAAATAATAAAATCTGTGTGAAAAGAGTTCATACTTATAACATCACACCTAGAGAGAGAGAGTAGGTTGTTATTACGTAACAATTTGAAACTTAATCCAATTTAATATCCTTTCTTAGTAGCAATAATAATAATAATGCACTTTAGTAAGTTAACCTTTCTGGATGATATGACTCCAGACAAAGGAGTGAGTAATGAAGCGTTTTTTTAATGTGAATTATTATTATGACTAGGCGAAGAAATCAATTAGACGATAATGCAATGAAGTGTAATTGGGATAAATGTACCTAAAAGTCCCAAATAGACTAGAAATGCATGCTTATTCTTATGAAGTTAAGACTCATATCGTAATTATAAAAAGAGTCAAAGAGCTAAAAGAGTTAATCTGCAGTTTCTCAAGATCAACTTTCAACATTAAAAGTCCGTCTAATTGGAGCCATAAAGTGTAAGCAAACTCATTTAACTGCATTTTCTAACTCTGATTTGTTTTCTTGACTTTTGGCTTCCATAACACGTTAGAATAAACCAACACCACCACCAAGACTACTTTTATTATTACCATTTTGCCATGCTACAACATTATTATACATGCCACTGCTATTCATTACTAATGCACCACTCCCAACGTGTTTTTTACACAAAAAAGAAAAATCTACAATAGAAGCAGCAAAATAGTCCTGTAAACTGGGATTTAAGCCTTTTTCTACTTCTATGTGTGGGTACATCTGTCTAATGTTGGCTTATGGTTGTGTGCGTACTGTACTTTTGTCTTTGTGTCTTGTTGATAATACCCTTTGAAAATTAAGACTAGAACTGTTTTACCGTAAAGTCGACTTATACGCCGCGGCTTCTAGTCTAAAAAAAGGTGTTTTTTCGAGATGCGGCTTGCTTAAAGAGGGCGGCTTATATTTTTCAAAATTTTGTCATTTCAATAATCAGATTCATTCATTCATATAAGGGATATATATTAGGGACCCAACCAATTAATGAAAAGTCCAACCAAAATTAATGAACATGAAATTAATGAATTACCCTAACCAATTAAAGAATGAGACCCAACCAACTAATGAAAATTGTATCAAATTTAAATTTGTAATTTTTTCAATTTTCGGCTACGGATTATGAAAACCCAATAATGCAATGCAAATTAAGGGATTAGATGGTCATGCAAATACATTGATTTCGGAAGCAACGACTTTCTTGTCTCTCCTGTTCTTAAATGAATTAGACTTTGAGTATGGGATCCTTCAACGATTATTTTTTGTTCCGTGTATATTATACACGGAACAAAAAATACTTAAAGTTGATTTGACGTTAATAAATTGAATTATTTATGGGTGGAGTTTTCGTTATTAACGGTTGGACTTTTATTATTTGGTTGGAGTAATTTATTAATTTCATTTTCATTAATTTTGGTTGGATTTTTCATTAATTGGTTGGGTCCATTAAATAGGTGCCTTTATGGGAGTAATGCTTTTCAACAATCAAAAGTTTTTAGCAAAACTATTTATATCAATCACTTAATCGCTGTCAAATCCTATCTGTATTTTCTGTAATAATTTACTGTGATAATTTTCTGTAATCTTATCATTTGTATATCATCAACCATATCCTAAATTAAAAAATTCAAATGCGGCTTAATTAGAGGGCGGCTAATTAACGTGAATTTTTTGGACTTCAAAAATCATCTTTATGCGGCTTATAAACTAGCGCGGCGTATAAGTCGACTTTACGGTACTGTAAATTCTCAAGTGAAGCATGGAAAAGAAAAAGCCCTCACTCTGAGCTCTGCATAATGAACAAATGATTCCGAAAAGGAAAAATGAAACAGTTCCAAAAATAAAAGAAAAAACCATTTAAAGAAAATCTTCCTGATGTACAACATCGATCTAATAACTTAAGTTTGTATAGAAGGAAATCATGCACAGGGTTCTAAAAGTGTGAGTACCCGAGGGGTTCTAACACTCCTAGAGGTTTGAGGTCAAGGGTTGTAATTTACTTTTTAATTTATAAGGATGACTCAAATCTTCTTGTATACGAAAGTCATACGGACAAAGTCCTTTTATTAATAAACATGTCTCGTGATTTATGAATCATTCCAATATACATCTTTATCTCTTCAACTTTTTTGATTCTAGATTTCAAGCGAATGCAAATGCAAATAGATGGATGGATGGATGGATGAGTATGCCATCATTTCCCACAGCCTTTTTTTACTTCCTTTTTTCGGTTAAACTAGTTTGAACTCTGGGTTTTATTTTTTTACGTGTGACAGATGAAGAAATACTTTCCCATTTAGTGCTTTATATTACATCCAGTCTGTCTCCACTTATACATTTTTCACCCCTGAGTCTTCCGTCTTTTTCAAGATTAGTCAAGACTTTTTACCACCTTTTCAATCCTACTTTTGCTCTTTAGTATGAGTGTGTTTGTCAGGGTGTTTTTGCCACACCCTCACTCCACTACTACTACTTTACTCTAGATACTTTAGATGGATGATAGACTTTGACTAAGATAGGATAACTACATGACGACTCTCATGATGATGGTAATGCACTACTGAGGATTTTTTTCCATTGCTGGATAGAATACTTGTACAAATATTTTGCAATATTATTGCAGAGAGTGCCAACTTAAAAAATAGTGTTTCATGGAGAGAGAGAAAAAAATTGCTCGTGAAATGGAATTAGTCCAGAGATCTTTTTACCGATTTTGTAAAGGAAGTACCTACATACTGACTTATTACTAAAATAAAAGTAGGATAGAGGATTTTTATGGGATTATCTTGTACTTTGGTATTTATTATGACTTGTATTTTTAAAACGGTTGATTTGTATTGCCAATTTTGTCTTTTTCTTAAAAATATTTTTTCTTTCTTTTAAATTCCTACTCATCATCAACTCCTACTGCATTCCTATGTATACAAAATGAACTAACCAATTATTATTACATTATACAGACATGATAATAATGGTTTTACCTTAATTTTCTTATAAGTCAGTCAAAGTTAATAATCTGTGATGGATAGGAATTCAAAACATTTCACGACTTTATGATTTGTAGCCTGAAATAAAAATTCATCTGTGGTTTTACCTCTCTCATTAAGGTTTAGAATTTAAAAGTACTTACAATTTTGTAAGAGCAAATACCTTTGAAGTTAATATTACAAACTTTGTATTCAACGAAAATAACAAGTTACGCTGAGCTGAAGACCCAATGGATTTTAAAGCTCTGCTATAAAATTTTTCGTATCGTATAATTGCAAAGCTATAAAATGAAACACACACAGATGTACTACAATCATCATCATCATCATCATCAAATGTGTTTTTGATTTTGAAGTTTTGAAGTTTTTAAGCCAAACACTTTACATTTACGAGGAACAGATGAAGGCACTTGAACATTTCTTGAAATGAGAGAGTCCTTAACACGTCTTTCATTAGTCATTAAATCCTCATCATCCTCCTTATCATTATCATTATGAATACATAAAGAGCCACAAGAGATGAGAGAGAGGTAGACAGGATTTTAATACTTTAAACAAAGATCTATCTAAGAAGACATGTTGGTCTTGGATCTTAGAAAAATGTCTTGTTTCATTAATATCATTCTATTTATAATACATTGAACCTTGCTGACTTCAATAAACAAATTGTCCAAGTCATGTACCGTTATTACTGCAATGCAATCCCAATCAATACTTCGTACTTGTATTACAATGACTCATATGCAATATTTTAAGAGAAAGAGACACGCTCATAGTGTATTGTGCATTTGCATTTCACTATTTTTGAATCTACCTTAGCTAATTCTTGTGAGAAGCTTAACACGCATTTAGCATTAAGGATTTGTTATGATGTTTCTCCTACTACAGAGAATGCTATTTGTGCCATTTGAAAAGTTTCATGTCATGACATTCAATGTGATAAGAGTGTCATTCTGTTGTGTGCCTCATGCCATATCCAATTTAATATCCAATGTAATGGTCAAATAGTGGTATCAGATTTTCACACGTAGGCAATTTTAAAAGCAATATTCTATCCAAGCTTTAAATAACTTTAATACCTTAATCGCAACCTCTACTATTATTTCGGGGGAATCACCAGTCACTACCACCACCACTGGCTGAATAGCTAATGAGATTTATTACTGTGAAGTCATTTCAACTCAATTGATGATTTCCCCATACAGCATCCTATTTTGCATCGTGTGCATTCTACATAGGTAGATAGAGTGTTTGGATGAATCGATCATAAAGAGGATAACGTAATGCTGAAGATGTTTTCAAAATGTCATCTTGTTATGCTCATCTTGTCAAAGTGATTTTGAGTCATTTTGTGGTTTTTGTGGAAACGCGTGGCATAACAAATGACACATTCCATACACAGAGCAAAAGCTAGGCTTTGAATGGAATGAGGAAGTTAACATTCTGAATGTGTCGGAAGATGCACATTTCACATTACTTTACTACTACTGGTTACTAAAGCATTCATGAGTGAGTAATAAAAAAAGGAAATATGCATGTGCATGTATTAAAATGATCCTGGGTGGTATCACCCTCACCATGAGTAGTCTCTAGAGAGTTCAGAGTAATATGCAATATTTTAAAAAGTTAAGTCCAGTAATAACATCTTGAGTTAAATTAATAGGTATCTCACAGAAGACGAAATCCATTAAAAGTTTACTTTGCAAAGGCTACTTTTACATCAGCCATCCCTCCGACCGACCATTATACTGTATTTTTATATCGCCTTTCATCTTTTCATTAAATCCCTTTCAAAATCGCATCATAAGAACACTACAACCGCCACCACCACTACTACCGTCGCTATATCAAATCAAAACAGCTAGAAAGATCTAAATTGATCATATATTATTATCAAACCCAGGTCTAATGACTGGGCCTGCCGAGAGACTAAAGACATATATAAATTCAAAGATGCTTGTTTTTAAGTAATTTTTTATACATCTTATCATTACTCGTTGTCAGCTGAGCCGAGTAAAAAATTAAATTGATATTAAGTCAAGCAAGTAAACCAGAAGTGTATTTATGTTTGATGTGTTTAATAACATTTCCATGTGGGTTATCTTGTACAGACTGATGATGATTTTATGTAAGAGAATAGAGTGTGTAATAATTTAGATAGGTGTGTATGAGTTATCTTAAGGTTTTACAGTATGGTTTTATCATTATTCAGTGTAGCAAGTATTATTTCTAGTAGTAGTAGTAGTAATAGTAGTTTAAAGTGCCAGGAGGGATGCTTTCAAAGTGGACGAGGAGAATGCTAACAATCTGTTAATTATTAGAGGTAATTACCACTGTACTTATTTTATCTATGTATGCACAACTGACTAACAAAGTACAACGTGTGATTAACTGGTTAATTACTTTTGAAAGAAATAGTTCTACGTCATCTAAGGTAGGAATTAGCGTTTGTGTTTTAAGACATTGCCATACCTCTGGGCTTTGGCTACCTAGCAATTTAAGATTTTGGGATGGAAGATATTTATTACTGAGATGGGCTTTTAAAAAATTTCAGGGAGTCTCTTTCTTTGACTTACTTATGATAATATAAAAAATTAATGCCTTGCATGTGTAAGCCTCTTAGAAAGAATGTATGGGTTTTAAAATTTAAATTGCATGTTTCTACTTGTTATTACCTAAATCTTGAAATATAAGGCATTTTTGTGGTTTTTATTTATTTTCAGGGTTGTATACAGCTTTAAACTTGTTTTTAGTTAATTGCTAATTTATTAACCTAATTTGCATATCTACGGAAGAAAATAGTATTGCACACGTGTGTTCAAAATTGTTTAATACCCACTAGCAGGAAGAAACTGGCTCATTCCAATTGAACTTTTGACAGTAGGTACTAATGAAAAATTTATTAATCATCTTTCCAAATATCGGATGAAGTTGACCAAGTAGGAAGTATGACACGCTTCTTGTTAAGTTATCTCTGAGATAATAAGTAAGCTTTTCCAATAATGATATATCCTCTTTACAAGCGAATTCTTGTTAGATAAACACACGATACATTCCTTTACTCATTCCTTTACTTTAGCCTACTCTGCATCTCCATGAGTAATGAAATAAATGACCACTTGACCAAAAGTTCAAAAACAGTTTTTGAAAGATGTAATTCCTCCACTTGAGAACCTCTCTGATGAGACAAGTGCTTGCGGACTCAAAGTAAAACCAAACAATAGAATGAAACCCATGTCCATAATAAAATAGTAAGCTATTTAGCCATAATATACCTACTTCCCGTACATGAGTTATCACAGGTTCTAGTATTTATTTCTTCTTCTTCAGTTATCCACACGCATATACACATATTCCACAATAATTTATCTTTACTAAAGGAATACCAACACGAGGGGCAATTCTTTGGTGGCATGGCATTTCATTTCATCTTCAAAAGTAATTTTCAACCTCTTAGCTCAGCTACAAGCTACTGTGTGGAATAATGCTAAAAAGAAGTACCACTGACTGACACTTGCCAAGGCTGGTTGGCAGGGTAGAGTTCAATGGTCCAAGTCAGTCAAGATTCTTTAAGAGATGTAAAGAGTTAATTCTCATGACGATGAAGATGATGATGATGGCGATAGTTAATGAATAAGGGTTGATGGTGATATATGAGGAGAGCACTAAAGGTGAAATCAAGTCAGCTACGAACATCCATCCATCACTCAATAATGCATTCTTCCTCTAGAAAACTTCCACATCGAATACCAAATGTTTTACCAAATGCTACTACTACTACCCTTTATGTATGCCTTCTGAAGAAGATACAGCCATTTCTAGTATCATCATTATTATTTTATTTTATTACTATAAATCTATTTCTTTCTATAAGTCTACTCATCTTATTCCTCTACACTAGAAGTTAGAACAGAAAGATTGAAACACTCTTTAAATAATGTATAAAGATCATCTAGCAAACCATTGTATTGAGTGTATAGAGGAAATAACTAAACCACAAAGTAGCAAACACCTTAATGGACTGTCTTAAGACTCATTCCTACAAACCAAAAACCATCAAGTTACTATCAGTCATTCAGTAGTTGTAGTAGTAGTAGCTCTAAAACATACACATATTATTAGGAAAGTTAAAGAAAAACTAATATATCTAGAAGGAAATCCATATTCAACCCCAATTTCCTACCCGAAAACAAAGATGACTTAAAAGAATTATTCTGCTATTTGAGCAAAGAGAATTAATGAAGAAAAAATCCTCTAATGGCATAAGCAAACAAAAACTCGGTTGCACTTTATATTAAACAAAAATTCTTGTGGTGAGTGGTGAATACGTTCACCCAACATCTGGATAGATCTGGATAAAAAGTAATATATGAGAACAAATTTACATGGACAATTTGTAATATAACATTTTGTTGTAGTAGAGGTCCATTGCACTCAAATTTCAAATATTTAAGATGGACAAAGGGCCACTTGCAAAAATAATATTAAGGTTTAGAATCCTTATGCTACTACTACTATTGAAATTCCGTACATGCTGTAGTCTATTGAATGCAAAAGCTTCCGTGAAATTTCCTTCCGTTGTTAACCCATTGTCAAAGTTAGATCGGTAAAAGCTATTTTTCATCATGAAAAGAAAGGACGTGTCAACATGAATATTATTTATTCACAAAGTCCTTAGACTCTGATCATACAAAATCATACGTTCTACTTATTCAACTACATATTGCACAGTTAATAATGCCACTATCCCATTTTCACACGCTAAAATTCCAAACTCTAATAATAATGATAATACCAAGCATTTTATGTATCCACAACTCCCGGAAGCCAAATAGCATCAGTCAAGAAAGCAAATTTATTGAAAATCGATCATTTATTATAAAACATTCTGTATCAAAGTTCAACTCAAGCTGAAAAATTTCTCTTGAACATTTCCGCAATGTCAAAAGTTAACAAACTTTAAGCCACTTGCTATCATTATCGACTTTTCATTTCCAGTCTATTCTCGATACACTCTACTCCAGACACCACCGAACCAGAATGACTTTTCTTAACTAGTATTTTCCTACAAAATCCATTTTTTCTCTTACACGTTTAAAAGTCTACCTTGATTTCCACCATTCGCAAATGTAATCACCTCTCTACTCTAATGTCTTTTTCACATTTCAAGCTACTACTTAAGATTAGTCAGCATTGTTGATTACAAAGAAGCTAAAACCAATACCAATGCCAAAACTTTTTTTATTTGTGAATTTCTGATGTGATGGGATGCCACACATGCAGCATTTATGCTGCATTTGACTCATACTATCTACTACTACCAGTAGTAGTAGATTGAAGAAACATCAAAGATAAGTTTGGCCATCAACCAAAAATCTAATCTAACTAAATAGCAGTCATTCTCTTTCTTTTTCTTCATTACATTACTTTTCTGTTGTCGACTCAATTCAATGCCAAGGCTACTAATACTTGGAACGGGCTATATAAATCTCAAGATCTATAAAAAATGCACCATTAGACTAAATTCAACTTATACTAAACTAATATTTATGTATACAATCTTCCTTTAATTTATTTTTGTTTGTATTGGCAATAAAAGTAATAATTATTGTGCCGAATGTGTAGACTTCTTGGTGCTTCTCATTCATTATTAGGGAACGTTCAAGTATCTCGTGATCAAATGTGTGGGTGGGTCTTTTTTGATTTGATCACGTTTGATCACGCAGTGGGTGGGTCGTTTTTTCTGAGATCTCGTGATCCTCAAGTAAATACACTATTTTACTACTCGTGTTTTTCATTTTTCGTCCAAACTGCAAAACTCTGAAAAATTAATCTTATATCAAGTAGCGGAGCTACTTTATGTGAATGGCGGTGACGACGCCTGTCCGTCCGTCAGTGGGTTACGTCTCTCAGCATTGAATGGGGCCAATTTTTTAGAAATCTGTTTTTACATAACGGGACCTAGGGTCAAA
>JAQGBU010000468.1:0-27405 GCA_034698605.1 Isotoma decorata
TCAACAGAACGTTTTCGATTTCATAAAGATAATCTAACGATACTTTCATATATCCGTTTGTCATGGTTTATTTACATTGCTTTAAAAATGTACCGAGGAAGATTCTACAGTGTGTGGAAATTTTCTATTGGATTTTCCCCTTGCCTCGATATGAAATTAGCCTCAAGAAATTAGATTGCGGAAGTAGGAAATTTGTGGGATATTTACATAATAGAATATGAAAGGAAATGAAATATTCCCTTAACAGAATTGTTATTAAAAGTGGATTCATTCAATCAACTGAAGATATTTAGGGATTTAAATTTGTTGGGCATAGGATATTCGTTTAGATTAGAGAAATGAAAATGCTTTCAATAGGACGAGCTAACAAGTTATTAGGCTTAGGAAGGATATTGTGTATTTTGTGATAACCTGATATCAATGTACTTTAGAGTGTTATATGTTAGAGTGTAAGTTATTTTGAGAGTAATATAAGTAGGTGCTTATTCTATACAAATGTATTTCCAACTCACGATTTGGTCCTAAAATACAAAGTTGTAAACCAATAGTTTTTTCAGTTTTGCTTCAATAATTTGTTAATGAATAACTTTATTTAAAGGATATTTATAGATTAATAAGTAGAATCACGCATAATTTTTCAATATCTTTTGTTATATTTGTCACAGAAGACCCCCTCAAAAAGGGTAAGGATTTTAAAATCAGTGCCGTGAGTCAGCATTGTAATCTTTGACGCTAGTATGAAAAATATTTACATATAATATATACCTTCATATCTTTAGAGAAACTCTCAGAAACAAAAGTGAGCCTATCTCCATGCAAAATTGAAATGCACATTTAAATTTTAGTGAAATCTGTCCAGGACAGTTCGGATCTGTCAGGTGGAAAAATGAATTTGTTTGATGTCAAATTGCTCGAAGTTTCCCATCCATGGGCGATTTTTATTTCAACTCCAGTAGTTGTAAAAAATGACTCCGGAAATGACAACACTTTTTTTTTGTTACAACTAGTATAGTGCTTAGATTTATGATTTTCCGGTAATAGTTTTTGGAGGCTCGAGTGATAAAGATGAACAATAAGAAGTTGAATAGGATTTTACTACAGGCAGTAGCCATAAGCTGCTGGTCGGTACCTTTTAAAAAGAAGCATTGCTTGTTCTGTTATTTCTGATAGTATAACTATCATTTCGCCTTTAAATATTACTCTGATTTTGGAAGATTTCTAGATATTAAAAGGGCTCGTTTTTACCACATATTTTACAGTACATTTGGCATTGGAATGACTTTTTACAGCCTACACGATAAGATCATCCAGTCTTAACCTATTAACTTGGGAAATGGATTTGTAAGGGGCAATTGCAGTCTGCCCCAAATCTGGGATATTTCAGATTAAAATAAAAATATTGAATGGATTTTGTTCCTATGCATCTGTATATGTAGAATTAACAATAATTAGAGATTTTCATCATTAAAAAATAGGAAGTGACATTAAAACGACATCACATTATAATCATCAAAAATTATGCAGCTATGCCTCTTAGATTGGGGCACATTGAGTCAAATGATCCCAATTGACAAATAATATTACCAAAAAAGTATTAACAATTGGAATCTATCAGCATTCAACTGAAACCAATGTATTTTATAGAATTTTCAAATGTTAAACGCTTAATTTGCATACATACCACATCAAAACATTTATTTTGTTTCTTCATCAAACTAATTTCTTCGTAAGCTTTAAACTGCCTGGGAGGTTGGATGATTACATTCTAGATATTTTTGGTATTTGTAATGTAATTGAGGTACACAGAATATACGGCTTTTAAATTATTGTGGCCACATTATTCTGCAGTTAATAAATTATTACATAACACTACTTGAAATGAAGTGTGAGTTTTGACGAAGCAGTAATAATAGAATGATAAAATAAAGTAACTAACGTGGAATGACATAATATTACTCTCACATGATTAGTGCTGAGTACTTAATATCTCATTCATCATCAGCCCACTTAAGCAGGTAGGCTTAACATTTTGGTGTAGGCATTTGCTTTATAACATTAAAACAAGTAAAAAGGAATATATTATTATTATCATGATTCTATCCCTACTTCTTCCACCACCACCACATCGTTTAATATTAAATTTTGGCCTTGTTCGTGTTCTCTTCATAGTAAAATCACTTATCATTTAATCATTTTAACAACTTTTGACCTTTATTTTGTACACAAAAGCTTAAAATAATATCTGCAAATTATTATTAATGTCAACAGTAAGTGTATATGGACTTGTATGGTGTGTATCTGCAAGTCCAACCAGAATGAAAGAGATCGATTGTATAATAATGTTAAATACCTCAAGTTGTTCTACAGTTTGAAGACAATAGTGAAATGAAATGAAATTAAGTGATGACTAGTACAAAAAGCTTTGCAAATCATTGAAAAGAGCTTTCACCAACGCTGGTTTGTTATTATTCCAGGTTTTGCTCGCCTTAAGCAATTTAATTATAGTTATTAAAAGACTCTACCCTTCCTCATCGCTTGTTTACAAAGGACAAGCACTGGATTTCTCCAGTACACCTGGTAATAATATTAAATTGACTAGACTTTTAGATTAAATGAGATGATCATTTACTTGCTCGAGTTGTTGAGTTTTAGTGTAATTAAACGAGCGTTTTAAGTCATCCTTACCCCTTCGGCTATTTTTGAACGTTTTCCATCATCAGGCTTTATTGCTTGTGAAGGACTATATACACTTTCTTGAGAGTGAAAGCCGAATAAATATTTCTTTTCGTGGTGGTGGGATATAAATGTAATGGATTTAGTGAGCTATTCTTATTAGGTGCTAGTATTCCGTTTTATTATTATGATTTAATACTGGAACTTTCTGCAGTGGTGCATTATTATACCTCGGTCATTGCTAAGTCTTGCATGGTGAACTTTGTCTTTAGAAGGAAGGTTATTGTTATTATAGAAATGAGTAATATTAGAATTATCAAGTTTACATCTGGAAGTAGACTGTGGGTGATAGACATGAATATGGACAAAGGAAAAAAAAGCAAGACGGACGTTTGGTTCGCGTGGCAGTGGAAATAAAAGTATTTTCTCAGAAAGTACAATAAAAAAGGCGATATTATTGTTCTAGATGTGATGTCATGTCACGTATTTTACTTGTCCGCAAATTTTTAGGTATTCCAATGTCCCATTTATTTCTTCTTGAATTTTATGCAAAGAAATGTCATTGTATTGGAAAGGAAACAATAATCTATTCATACCTTTACACAGAGGTAAATTCTTACATTGGATAAAACAGTTTCTGCAAAATTAATGGAATATAATTGCATTGCATGTCAAGTGTCTCCTATTCAATTGTTGCTGTAATATCATATTATATTTATGAGTTTATAACCTTGGATAATAGCTTTTACTCTCATATTGCCCTTTTAAGAATCTTATAAAACTTAATTCTCTTTCTCTGTGTGCTTACTGCTATATACTAAATTATCATCACGGAGTAAAATGAAATCATTTGGTATGAAATAAGAGAATTTAATCGAGTTTTATGCTTTTATTTTCATGCGTGTTGGGTTGATTTTGTATCTACACAAAACTATAATAACGAATGCTTTGTGCAGATTTGCCTGTCTATAATGTTTTTTAGGTCTAGATGTGTTACAAATTACCCCAGTTTTTCCTTTTACATCTTTCTGTAGGGGGTCCAACAACAAGGTCAAAGATTAGGGTAAAAATAAGCAAGAGGTAATAATAGTCCAGGATATAATACTGGTTACAATTTTCTTATCTTATTTGACCCCACGCAGGGAGGAAAAGAACGTTTATCAAACCTGGAAATAAACTTGTCTACCAGATTCAGTAATTATTTTTGGGAATGGGATGGAAAGCAATGACCTGGATTGTGACTTGTCTTTCTGTCCAAATTGACCCCGTAATTGGAATCCCAAGGTAAATTCGACAGAATATGCATGAACTAAGAGTAAATTTGTATTCGTATGACAGTTTATTAGTAAAAGGAAGGGGATAGGTACTCAAAGGACTTGTATGAAGACATGTAATATTATTGACAGAAAGTGCAATTTGTGTTGAGAAAAGTTCATGAAACCAATTGGAGAATCTTACTTACTCTCAAGGGAAGGAAGAAGCACGAAGTCAGAAAATGAGGAAATAAGTAACTAGGAAATAGTTTATGTCCTGGAGAATGCCGAAATTGCACTGAGGATTATATCGATTCCCAGAACACTTTATTGCATAGTTCACAACGGTAAGTAACTAGTGATGACTATGATGATGAAATGATGATTTAAATCCAACACCTCTCAAAATATACTCAGAGAAATAGCAACACCAACAAAAAGTTTTCAACACTAATTCAAGAGGTTATATCTAATGTCATAAAATAACTCTTAGTTCTCTCACCTAGTTATCTTCTTCTTTGCATTGAGATTTACATATGTAATATGTTTCGTTATCAAGTAAATTCAGTCTCATTTTCCTCAATCTTGTTAGACCTGATTGAGTAAGATTTTGTCAAGCTGCTTTATAAGTTACAATGTGTTTGGCATTTGGTAACAGTAGTGTCGATCCACGAGGGTACTTTGATAAGTGATATAATGTATTTATGGATTTATAATAAATATAATCATGCAGTGGTTGGTAGTGCTATGCACAATGATGCAGGGGTTGTAAAATGCTCTGCTATTGTTTTTAACAACTTCCGTGGAGCCAAGCCATAAGTGATGGTGACGATATGGGTAGTGTAGTCATTAATAAATATTTCTCCTAAATTGACATTTACTGACTGAAGGTGAACAAACAAACCAAACGGGTCACACCGAGGCCGATGGGAGGACTCAACTGAGGATGGTAATGTGTGATGATGCTGTAGTCAAATGAAGTTAGTAGTAGTGGTGGTAGTAACTCAAAAAAGTTGTATGAGAATAAAGCAACCTTTCCCTTGATGAGGTACTCAGGGGTAAATAGTTAACTCTAGGAATAACTACTACTGGCATTTATTGTAAAGCTTTCGGAAGGAGACGTCCGTTCCACACTTGGTGTAAAAGTGTACTGAATGTTATCTTGTTTGAGAGAAAGCATGTATATTAGCACCAGTGTTACCTGAGAGGCGGAGTGCAAAACCGGGCATTAGGGTCGTATCAATCATCTACTGGAAGAAAATTGGAATAAAATTGTTAGGGGAATTTCAGTCTAGATACTCTCTTTTAGTTTGGTTAAACTGCATTTATCTACAAGGAGTAATAAGGCATCCATCGTGGTATTATATACAGTAGGAGTTGTATATGAACTTATTTAGTATGATTTTATTGTAGAATGTGCAGAATTTTATCCTTCTTGATGTTTTGTCCGTGGTTGTGGATTCTGTTGCTGGATAAGAAGAGAAAGGAGTTTTTGGATTTCAATTCTAAATCTAACCTAACTGCCTACGCAACTTTCCGGCATGGAATGTCTGCATGTTTTGCCATTTCTCTGTTTCTCGCGCTTTCCCCATTTAGAAAGTTCGAATAAGGAGAAAGGTACACATATAAATATTGACTTGAAGAGTCGTCTATGTATTTTGGTTTGGTGTCTGCTTTCTTTGCTTTTCTAGCTGGCCCAGTTGCAGACTTGATCTGATATGATAAAATATAATAATAATAAAAACCTAAGTCTAATACCACTACACAGCTTCTTTTACTGCCAAACCAAGTAAAGTACTATTGCATTCTGGAGAGAAAGTATTAGAAGTAGGGAGTAAGAAGCCCATACTAACTAACTACTACTAGTAGTAGTACATGTTATTATTATTATTCCCTTTCGTGCGGTAAAGTACTCTGATGATGACGATAATGATGATATTATGATGGCTAGGATCTACAATGCTTTATTATAATAATAATAATAGTAATAGCCAAGTCTTTTTCAAACTATGCACCCTGGAGCGGGTTACTTAGCCAAAAACTAATATAAATACTTAAGTGTAGAAGTCCCAAGTATGAGTATGAATTATTATTATTATTATTTGTGCCTTTAGTTTAGCTCATCTGATTTTCTATCGCTAACTATTTCTATTGTGTAGTATTAGTTAAAAATTTGTTTTTTCAGAATTTTTCTGTTTTCTACTCAGTTAAAGATGCTGCCTAACAAGTAAGTACTGATTGTGAAGAAAGAAGACTTTATGTATTTGCATGTTCTGTAAAAGTGTACATAAAATACTGGAATGATATAATCTTACCAACTTGCCACGGTTCGTTTAGAAAGTCTTTCAGGCGTAAATATGATTTAATCTCTTAATTTGCATTGTACTTTTTGACGTTTTCGATCTCTCCTTGCAGGTTAATACCTATTTGTAATGATGACAGTAAAAGTAGAATATTCTGAAAAGACTGATGAGGATGTGAAGGGTGGAAGGAAATCCACAAAGCCTGTCTGTTGCAGCTAAGCCTAGGAAGCCACTTTGCGATTTGTTTGAACAAAGACTCTTCAAGTATGTCTGAATTACACACAGCCTTTTATTTCTAATGGCATCTGCTATCTATAAAATCATAACTGATATTTTCTTTTCTTGAATATCTTTTCTAGAATTCTACACTCCTGCTTTTCCTTAACACGAGGTTAATCTAAACAGTCATTATTTTAATGTCGTTGTCTCCCATCTTAAAATTGAGTCATTATCTTGAGCGTGAATGAAAACCATCAACATTTGATGTACATTTAGATTTGCTTACGGAGAAAGTATAAGGTTGGGTAGGGAATTTTCTATAATAATAATGAGACTTTCATGCAAACATTTGAATAAGGGAAAGCAATATTGAGTAATGGGAATTGAAGAGTAGACCCTTCCTTCTGATATTTGTTCGTTATTACTTCTTCCTGAACGACGAAGGAACAAGCCACTTTACAAGCTATTGAGAATTTGGAGTTATTGTAATAATTGATCTGTATTTGGTTAATGTTCCTATCATCGCAAAAATTATAAATTCTGTAATGCATGAGTGATGCTATAAATTAAGTATTATTTCATTATTTCCTATCCCACTATGGGTTTTGGCAGGTACGGGCAATATTTCATTTGTGTGGAGTGAGTGAGTGTTCTTTGGATTATAGAAGGAGATATGTAAATAATGCAAGTGGTGCCACTTGTCTTGGGCCTTCCGGTTGATGGTCAATAAACCTCATTCAGAATGAATAATCGGTCTACTTGTGGCTACATTAATAAAGTTTTAGTACTTGACTGGGCTTAACTAGCAATTGCTAATATTACCATCATGCTGATGCAAAATATGGGAGTTAATGAGGAATTTCATGATTTAAGTATATCTTATGGAAAAGATGACCAGAAACCTCGCAAAACGAGTTAAGTGCTTAAAATATTAGGTTTTTATTTGTGTATAAAAGCATTAGGTATAATAAATAAAGTAATTAATCGATTGATATATATTGAGGTAAATGCATAAGAGGTGAAAGCAGTTACATTTGATTGAAAGAAAGTGCGAATTAAAATATCAAACTCACGCAGAGAATATTCTAAAAAAGAAAATGACTTAAAAACGATTGTAAATTTAAACTAACGTGGCTGTGACTGTGGGGTTGTTCTGCGTGCCATTTCAATCGCTTGTAGAATTGAAATTTGATCTACTTCAGTTAAAGATGCTTTTTCATTATCTAAAGAAATATCGTTCGCTCTTCCATTAAAATAAGATAAAGCCCGGACGCGGTAGTCCACGCTTGATGCTACTGGGTTGCCAGTTAAAATTAATACTTCAAGGCATGGTAACTCTGAGAGAAATCTAACTTCTTCAACAAAGCTGACCCGGTTACAACTTAAATTTAAAACAACGAGGCTATACAATTTACTAAAGCAATGTAAGTTTTCAATTTGATTTTGTGACATGTCCAATATCTTAACGTTTCCAAAAAGCACATTCAAATCGCTGAGAAAGGAAATTATATTTCCACAGTAAGACACATGTTCCAGTTCAGGAAGCGATGTCAAGTTGAAGACATTGCATAGTTGGTTAAAGCTGAGGTCAATATATTGAAGTTTAGGTACGAGAGACCCAAGGTCATCTACTTTCTGTAAAAATAACACAATTTTGTATTAAATTTTATAATTAAAAAAAGAGTTATTAAACTAAAACGCTGAATTAACTCAAATCACCTTTATCACATTGTTGCTCAGGTTCAAGGAAATAAGATTTGGCCATACATAGGAAGATCCAGCTTCATCGTACGATTTGTATAATGTATCACAGAGTAAAAGCTGATTTGTAGACTCCAAATGGGAGTTATGAATGGAAATTCGTTCAACGGATTTCCGTGCCGATCCGATCTAATATAACACCACATGCACTGTCTTTTAGAAATGCATCATATTTTTCAAATCATGAATTTAAGAGCTCTGACTTACTTCAAAAATTTTGTCAAAATTTACAAGTTTAAACGATATTTCAATCAAAGATTTAAATGGATTCAAGTCTACGGGATACTGGTTTGGAATTATGGTACTTTTCCCCATAGGGATATTACTTCCGACAAGTTCCAGGAACCTAAGCCTCGTACAAAAATCAACGATATGGGCGAAATCATGACGCTTATCTGAAGAGTCCAAAGTCGGTAATGCCATTCGCAGTCGTTCATTTATAGCGTATATCTATAAACCAAAATAAAAAAACAAATGATTTATCTTCCCGAATAATTTTGTTTAAAAAATGTAACGAATACACGAATAATCAACTCAATACTTTACTGACCTGGTAAGGCGAAAGCACATAGTGTGCTCCCGAATCAAGGATCTGGTCCCCTCTCTCAAAGATTTCAACTGCTAACTTTTTCAGCATAAAAATTATCTCGTATTCATAAAGATTCAGAAATTGAGCCAAATCCTCAGGAGGATTTTTCCCAAGAAGCTTCAGCACATTTGATAAGTACACATCAAGTTGCTCTCGACGTTTCTCAACAAATTCAGGATCTTTATTCCCAATCAGCTTCTTGGGTGGAAGTACAATATTATCTCTTGGGATACCTGCCAACATTATAAAAACAAAAATACCGTGAATTTAAAAGTTTGAATTAAAAAATTGAATTTTGAAAAGAATAAAAAAATGGTTATCTTTGCATACCCTGTGAATCGACAAGTTTTCTGTTCAAAGCTTCGAAGTCACTATATCGTCGCTCTACATGCCAAAATACTTCTTTCGAAACCACTTGCACCTTATACCAAATTGCATTGTCCTTGGTATTGTGAACATCAGTGACTAAACCGGAAATATGGGCATTGATTCCGTCAGCTAATATGCAAGCCATTACTTTAACCCAGATATGGTTTTTGTCTCTACGTAATTTTTCTATAAAAGCCCTTTCCTTTAAACTTTTCTGGATAACTCAGCCCGATGAATTTCAAACGCTCTGTAACGTATTCTTTCAACATTTAAAAGTCACACCATTCATTAACAACGATGCTTTAACTAATTGATCTCCTAAACTTATTTCAAACTTTAATCGTGGAATCTGACTAACTCTTATAACTAAAAATCTCCGAACAATCATTCAATTTCTATATCAATTGAATGTTAGAAAAAATACTGTTGGTTCTTCGCCCTACACTTTGTAGTGATCAGGAACGGTTTATAATTGCAACAATCTGTCTGAGTAAAATGTTTTTTTTGAACAATAAAATCTAGCAAAATAACAACTGGCAAGGCTTGTGGATACTTTCTGGAATTAAAATCAAATAATAAACTTGATTCCAATAAAAGTCACATCCTTTCGGGTGTTAATATCATAATATAATACAGAAAGCTGTCCCTTTTCATTTTCTTCCCATTTGTTCCCTTAGATCTGTCCCTGTATTATAAGAAACACTATAAACAAAGGAAGTTTCGAAACGTCCAACCTGTAACAAAACAAAAAATTTATATAGTTAAAATTTGATCATGTAATTGAAATATTTGAGTTTTTATACCCCTACTGCCTACTATGTACTACTGCCCCGGCACACTGTCAACTACTCTACATATTTATCTTAATCATTTCACATTTGACATTTACAAAAAAAAACTACGGCCTTCTCTATGTGATACTGATATGATTAGATAAACAAATCTATTCACATCAAATCACACATGGAAATTGTTATAAAAGGAAATGTCCACTCACTGATCTTGCGAAATAACACTTTGATCTCACCCAAACAAAACTAACAAACTGTTTTAAATACAAATTTCATACTGACTGACTCCAACGTGCAAGTGCATACAAATCCAAAATTATAATTGAAAATTCTACCTTCCTTCGATTTCTTATAATTTTATGAAATCAATAATATAGTTCAAATCAAAAGGCTGGAATTGCGGAATAAGAAAAATCAAAATAATAAGAAATCCCAAATGATAAAAATCCAAACTAAAAGCATAGCAAAAGTGTTCTTGTTTAGATATAAAATAAAATAAGAGACACACCCAGGTAAATAATTCTTTTATTAGTATGAGTAGATTGATGGATGAGTAGAGTAAGTCACCTAAATTGATGAAGATGGACAGGAAGGCAAAATAATAATCAAGGTATTCTTTTCTATTCTAGTCAATAGTAGAAGATGGAACTCTTTTCTTATTCGCAATTCTTTTCTATTATGTTCTCTCTATTTCTCTACCTCTTTTTTAGTAGTATTAGTAAAAGCAGTGGTGGTTTTAGAAGTTGTAGAAGTGGGTTGATTGATACAATTTTTGACCAGCCGCCGCCAAACATTTGTACACAGGAGCAGAATAAAAAAAATAAAAAAAATCCTCCCTATTTACTTTATACTATGAGACTATTCCAACATGTATGAAAGACCAGAGTGGGCCGCTTCTAAGCAAAAACCACTAAATTCATGAACCATATTTTATTATGCAAGAAATGCTTTTATCCATAAGGGAGGTAATAGGAGACAATGACAAAATTATATTTATCTTTTGAGTAAGGTTGACTATGAATTGTGATTAACTTTCATGCTTAGAAAAACATTAGCTAGGTGACAAACTTGACGTCGCATGCATGTAGTTATCAAACTCATTGTGGAGTTTTAAAATGTTTCGATAAGATACTAGGGATAATGATAAGTGTGATACTAAAGTTTAGTTTTTATAGGATGAAGGATGAACAACTGATAAGTAAGAGGGGTGTAATAGAAGGGGTAATATTTCAATAAATATGGACCAAGGGGGTAAAGATTACAGAGTTTGGTAATGGATTTGGAATTTAGTTAGAGATAAGGTACAGAAATTATCTTAAAATTGGCAAAATTCAAAGATTACATTGATATTGGTTTAAGTATAGGTACTGGAATTTGCCATGAATTTTCAAGTTCACTAATATATTAATTGATTTAGATATAGTGTAAAATTTGCAGTTTCAGGATGTAAATTGACGGATGTACCAACTACAGACTTGAGCTTTTAGAGCGTGTAGGATAAACTCAAATTGAAGGAAGCGAAGATGAAAATATCTCTGAGTTGTCATAAGGGGTGATTGAGATAATAATATGAAATGTGGATTGCTTGTTGATTTGATGAAACTTGATTAAAAATGTTATCAAAGGAAAAGCTTTGTTTTCTGGAAATTATTCATTTGATGTTTGATATTTGATAAAAGTAAATGAGGAACCGAGATTAGTTTTTATGAACAAAAAATATTATATTGCCTTGAGAAATTATTTGGCTGACTTGATCTCCTTCTCAAGAGTCTTTGTATCCTTTCTTGTGTGGTTTATTAAAAGTTACCTCCAGCTCTAGAAAAAGTTAATTTAATCTTAATTAGAAATCGAAGTGAGTGTATTCTAAGGACTTGTCAATTCTCAAAGAAGCTCACAATGTGTACAGATGACTTTTCTAGCATTTCTTTTAATTTATTATGTCTCAAAGGATATCCATGTAGGCAAGTAAAAAAGGGAATTATCTGTACAATTTGGCAACTGGTAGGTACTGAGGTTAAAATCAGATCAAACAATCTAGATTCTCTGCTGGGTAATAAAGTTGGTATAAAAGTGCTAAGTAAAAACGCTTATGATTGTAAGTAGCATGCTAATTGTACATTCCTCTTACAAGCCTTTAGGGATAAAAAAACTTTGTAATTGTAATACTTCTTATCTTTTTTACATGTACTAAGAAATATTAATTTCAAAAATTAACTGGATTTGCTATTAAAAATACAAATGAATTTGCTAATGTTCCACTGATTCGATTCCACTTATATTTAACTGAAGAGCCATACACTAATAGTTAGTAATTGTAGTAAGATTAGGTAATTACATTAACAAATCAAACAACTGTTAACTCACTTGCTTAATTTAAAATAACCTTTACTTGCAAAATATCTATTAAGTTTTAATTCTGCATTTTCAAAACTGGCCGTATAACATCAATCTTAGGAAAACATCTACCTACCCATAAAAATATTACAGTATGTCAAATATTCTTGAGAATTACAAAGACCACGAGAGACGAGACATACCAAATTAATTTGGTAAAACTAAACAAAACCTAAATAAATCTGAAAAAAACATATTGTTATATATAACAAAAGCAAATGCCAACACATATTTAACACTTTGTTAAAGTACTCACTACTTTGAGTAGTTTCTTTTCTTAGGGTTGAAAAGTGTTGAAGATGTCATTATATTAAGAAGTTTAGGTTTTCAGAAGTTAATAAAATTAGTGAAGGGGCGTGGGGAAAGGCGGTGGCTCTTTTTCTAATACAAACATCCTAATTCTTATTCCTAACTCCCCACTTAACATTACACGAAAGACTCAAGATGAGAAGAAATGCTTCCGTAATAACAACAAAATCTTACCGTGTGCATCTCAATTCTCAAGTCAACATCGAATCCCATAAGGCCTATCATCATACATGCTTCCATATCATATGTGTGTGTGTGTGATGTGGGCATCGTCTTCCTGTGTAAGGATGATTTTTCATGAAGAAAACCCCGAAGATCCTCATCCACATCCTTTTACTTCTTAACAGTATTAGTTTCCTCCTGGGAAAGTTTACACCGCAATCTTAAAACTGATTCGGTTGAAAATCTTTTTAAAAATTTATCACCCTCCTCCTGTCTTTTACTTTTAGAGTTTCAAAAACTGAACTTTTTGACTGCATCTGAATTTCAAATAACTGTATCTTAAAAAGATAATTGCTTGAAATGTTAGCTACAAAGCAATGTCGATTTGAACAATACTCTGAGGTACGTTCTGCAAACACATTTAATAATTCAGGTTACCCAACAAATACCACTACGAACCCTGTGACTAATAATTCATCTCAAATGCATCTCTTAGCATATCAAAGAAACGCTCAAGGGAATGGAAACATTCCAATGAATCAAAGTGCCCCTACAAATGATAATAATAATTGTAATAATAATAATAATAATAATACTGGTGGAAATGTACATTCGATTGATTCTTCACTAGGTAATCGTTATGCTAATCATTGCGATAACCGTTTCAATAATAGAAACTCGAACCTGCATGGATCAACAAGTAACAATTCGAGTAGCACCAATAGTAATAATAATAGTGTAAGTGTCACCAGAAGTGGCTTGGTTAATAGTTTGGGTGATGAAAATGTTTTCAATAATCATCAAAATCATCATCAAGATCATGGAATAGGACAAGTTCAAAAGCAACTCAGTCGTATAGGTCATCATAACAATAATAATCATAATCATAGCTCTTCCGGGTACAACTTTCATCATAGTAATCAGCCATACAGCCATGTTGAAGATAGTAGTTTTTATGCTGAGAGTGATTTGGATGAACATGATCAACCTCATTCTACTTTCAAATCTGAGGTGAGTTGGGTTTTTAATGTAATGCTGATTCATATCATGAAAATAATATTGGGGGAGTTTGGATTACTTTTATGGTGTGTTTGGGTTTTGCTTTCACTTTTATTGCTCAGGTAGGTGGAAAAGTCGTGCATATATACTTTCAGGTTTACTTTCACCTAGTATATAATGTTTGGGGTAGAGAACATTATGTAACACAAATATTGTGAGTAAATGTTGGACTTATACTTTCTCTGGGAGAGTTTTTCCAGACATTTATGTTTTTATTAATAATTAATGAGCCAGCACTGTTTTTAAGTTATAAATATAATTATAAATCATTATTACATATAATTTGTTCTTTATTTATTACCCTGAAGTTAGGTAATGCACCAAACGACTTAGAACTAATAGTCGGATAGATTTAGTGAGTAAACTTTATTTTACGATTAGAATAATAATGAAATAGGAAACACTTTTTAATTTACTGATTGAAACCTACATGAGATTGTTGGTCAATCTGAGTTGTCTAAATTAATCGTTGAACTCTGTTTGAAATTGCAATAGAATTGTTTGAAACATGTGCATCAATCCTTCATGTTTTAATAAATTTATAATTTTAAAATTTTTATTTTTCTGGAAATAGATCCTGATTTTATATAAAGTTATTAACAATACTTTGTGATTAATTACATTTCACTACATTCAGTTGATTTTAACTCATAAGATAAAGATTTCGTGCGAATAACACCAAAAGAAAAATACGGTGGTTGGTAGTAAATTATAAGATAGTAATAGTGCTGTAGTAAAAGCCATTTTTTTTACTATAGTTTAGCACACATGTTAAGAAACAGCATTCAGTTCGATAACTTTGTATTATTTACAAGAAGATAACTTGTGTTAAATTAATTTCAAAAAAGAAAAGAATGCTTAGGGATGAAGCATCTTGCAATAAGATGTTCAATTGGACACGCGGTTAGCGTGAAGGTATTTATGATCCGTAAAAATATTTGCAACAAACAAGAAAGACACAAAGCTAGAAGGCAGTTGTATTAAACACTTAAAGTGCTTCTATCACTTTTAAAACTCTTTATCCTTTCCTTGGTGTGTTAATATCAAGTGATATTTGAGAGATAAAACTTCCATTAATTTAAGTTAGATATACGTGTTGCATGTACATAATACTTTTTACATTTCTTAATTGGAAATGCTCGTTGATAGATGAGGAAGGATGGAATGCCAGCGATCAACATTGGAAAATCTTTAGATATCTCATACGACCATGAAATAAATCAACTCTGTTAACGGCTTTCTGATTACTTCAATACTTCCAGTCTTACGCTATTCTGTTTTCAAATGTAGTTTATTATATTAAAGAGAGAAAATTGCTTCCTTAGTATTGGCAATTATTAATATCTTCTGTACTTTAAAAAATTGTTTTTTCTTTACTTAGCTGTGAATTGACTTAAACGATTGTATAATAAAGTTTAAAAAAATTCGGTCACCTTTATATTGTGATTGATGAGTTAAAAGTGTCTTTACATGAGTCCCAGCATTTTTATGTCCCCCGGAGTTTTAATTATTAAAAGGAAATTTATTTATTTTTTGAATAAAAAATTTCTGAAATTTATTTTAAAAACTTTTTAAAATTTAAAAATTTTCTAAAATGCGGCCTTCTATAATTACTGAAATTGCTCTCTTGTGTAATTTACAAAATAATTCCCAGATAAAGATTTGAAGTTCCTTTGTAACTCCTGTAAATATGCCTATACTTCTAGAAAGAGGTTACTGATATGTACGCAAATAATAGCAAATAATATGAGGAATTTTAACTTAGAGCTAATTGTTGTCTGCTCAATCTCTGTCGTAACAATATTGTTATTCTTCATATCAAATACAGTAATGAATAGTAAATAAAGTTTATCATCAAAATAAAGTTCCCAGCAAATTTGGCCTGATACGAAGTCTAACTTAAAAAGGAAATGAATGAAATAGATAACTTCTTTATTCTTAATCTTCAATAAAATTTAGTAGGTGGAAATGCATGAATATACTCTTAAACTCACCGTCACAAGTGATAAACAGGAAGAATCATTTTGAAGGAAATCGGTCCAATCATAGTAAATAAATAAATAATAAAAATGGAACCCATATAGTTACATCTTTGGGAAACTATTGTACGTTTTAGAAACCTGTCACTCCATGGTTGATGAAAGTTAAAACTGATCACGACCATCTTTTGCTGATTACAACTACTCAAACATTAGAAAGAAAGGGTACCAATGCAAACACATTTCAGGGTTTGCAATAAAAAACTCCGATTCTAATAAATAAAGGGCGCAGTTTCTTCATCATTGGAAAGCAAGAAATCTCTAAAATTCATTAAAAAAATTATGTCATTCATTGATTTCATTTTGAAAATTAATGTGGAGGTTAGAAATTAATATTCTTCTATTGATTAGATTTTTCCTGCATGATAGTAAAAACTGCTAGCACCCGGAAGTACAAAAATGTTCTTCTGGTTCGTTAAGCTTAAAATACCTAAGTTTGGTATTTAAAAAGTAACGGACAATTTTTACGCTGATTAACCTCTATCAATATAGAAATGATGTAAATTTTTACAAAAATATTAAGGATGATGAAGAAGACGAGTCGTTGTCCGGAGGTAGCAGTATCGGAGATGATCATGTTCCCCACGTCCTAGCCCCTTCAGGGTCGGGCAATCACGCTCCTAGAAAATGTCTCTTATGGGCTTGCAAAGCATGTAAAAAGAAAACGGTTACAATCGACAGAAGGAAACAAGCTACATTAAGGGAACGCAGAAGACTTCGCAAGGTAAATATTTGTTTGATATCTTTCATCATAGCTACAGAAAACATTTGTTTGCTTTGCATATTATTACTTAATTAATTTTTATAATCCTATGATGATGCCACTATGTTTAAGCTTTATTAAAAAAGGAAAGATAATTAGATACAAGAAAAACATAAAGAAACATGTCCTTGCTTAATTATAAAAGAAGCAATTACTAATTTATTTTAATACTTTTTACTAATTACTAAAAAATAGTTAATTAAATCATAAATAAGCATAACGAAAACTGCAGCATTCATAAACAAACACACTTAATTAAATTCTAGGAAATTACTAATAACTTCATTACAATTATTTATTCAGTGTTATTTTCATCTGCCGTCATTTTATAACCCGAGGTACTTGACACAAGTAAGGTAACTATTTCATTTACGTCAGTAAGAAAAAGCCTCATCGTCTGGCGATTTGAGAACATAAAATATTTGTTTTTTGAAATAGTGAACTCTTTGTTTATATATTTTATTATGACGTAAAATAAGGATAAGGGATGCTACTACAGAAGGCACATGATGATGATGATGATGATATTTAGCAATTTTTTTTCCAAGAGGACTCAAAGTGGAAAATGGGTGATATAAATTTTATGTTTAAGATAGATTGTTTTGAGTAGGCAGTATTTATTGTTAGGATCCAAAAGAATGGTGATATTTGTAGTTGGGCTTGTGAGTTGAAGAATGCTTAAACACTTAATGTTAATGTGCAATGGTAATTGATGAGAATGTCTTCTTTCTGTTTTGTTTCAGTCTTTCTTCTTCCTAAGAGATTTTCTTGTACTTATTTTTATTTCTTTTAAGATGACTCTCTCTTTTACTATTAATGTGTTGGCCATTGCATCGCAACCTTTTCTAATGTTTGTACAACTCTGGTTAATATATGATTATTATGTGTCTCTATTTTCTCTCTTTGGATCATAGGTTAATGAAGCTTTTGAGAAGTTAAAACGAAGAACATGTTCGAATCCTGAGCAACGTTTGCCAAAAGTGGAGATTTTGCGGGGTGCAATCGAATACATTGAGAAGTTAGAGCAAGAACTTCAAGGATCAAATGGTTCTGTTAATGGGGATCCTATTGTTGGCAATCATCGAGATTTCCTTAGAGACCCTTCCAATTCCATTCTCAACTCTTCCAGTTCAAACTCTATCATTATGGTATGTCAATACTAATCTTGTCACCTGTTTCAAATATCTTTATTATCAAAGAGGATTTCATCCTTTTACAAAGAAATACAATTAAAATAATCCAGAGATTTTATCAACGTCAGAGTAAACTTTGTATAAATTAGTCAAGGTGTAATGTAGACCAGGAGTAGTGTGGTAAAAATCATGGATCTCGAACCTGTCGCATTTTTCCTTGGGGTTTAGAAACAAGAAAATGTCGCAATTTGATATTCACCGTTACTAATACAAAACAGAAGGGGTATTATGCCCACTTTTAAGGTTAGTAGGTGTGTAGCAGAATACCAGAAAATAGAACGTGGTCATGTCACACCGCAGCCTTCTAATGACGTTTTAGGCAATGCACATAATTTATAAAATACAAAGATTCAATTCATGACTATTTTACCTTGTGATATCTTTTCTTAAGAGTACACAGCCCTATTACAACACCAACAAGTATTTATTTAATATCATGGGATCTTTTTATACCAGAAATAATCTTCACCTCTGTATTTCTCCAATGGTGAGGTTGGAACGTGGAAAATATCATAATATGAGATGATATGTCCTCTGATATTAGACAGAAGTAGGAAGAAGAAAGATGTGAATGTGAGCACATGAGATATTCAGAAGCCATAAAATTCTTAAGTAATAAATGAGTGTACTTTAAGATTTTGTAGCTCATAAGATAATTTTAGAGTTGGAAAGATTGTGTAGATTAGATGGGGAAACACACGCTGAATGAATATAGTGTGTAGAGGTAAGATTTCAAATATTATCTTCTTAGATAATATGGAATGGATCCAAGAGATTCATCTTGAGAAACCGAAATAATTCTGACTTCTTACGAAGAAATGCCAATATTTATGCTAAATGCATTATTATATCAAAAGCTATCTTGCTCACCTTCATTTCTTCCGTGGCCAAGTTTAATTTATTTGTCACACTGTTCTATACATGTGTTAAGAAGTTGCATACGGATTTCTACTTGGTGTATGCAGAATGGTAATAAAAACACATGTGTGGTTGTTGTACTCTATTCTGCCTACTTAAATTAGAGACACTGAGTCTGATTTGATAATTTGGACATTTTTTTTATTCATCTTGATTGTACATTAAAAGCCCCCATGTACAGGAGGGGTGAGAAAGGTGCATGTATGATTTCTCTTTAGGAGATAATATTTTGTGAGGAAATGCACTAACGGTTTTTTTGAAGATTGGTTGTAACATAGTAGTAAGTGTCTGGATGGTAAGGGAATCTATAAGCAAGCACTTAAGCACTCTGTTTCATTCATTTAGAATTGTACATAACACACTTTCCGTGTAAATGTCAAAGACCGTGGCATAAAATGTTTGAAAACTTGGACACGGTGCCGTGTGGCGGAAATCATTTCTTTTATATGCACTACTTAACTTTGGCTAAAATATGTATACTTGAATTTTTACTTTCGATTCTTTGTTCAAACTAATTGTATGATAAGCCAAGGTATTTAATCTTTTTTTCAATCTGTGTGGTTTTGCTATTTGAATCTTTATTATTTTTTTATTTGTAGAGAATTTGAAGTGGATTAGAAGGGATTTATTCTTTCCATGTCTATTGCTGTTAATTGTACAATAACTGTGACTGGCCATTTAATTAAGTAGGTAATTGGATAAACTAACGAATAAAAGTCGTAGCAAACATCAGTTCGTTTTAAGAAACGAAAGTAACAAAAAAGTGATCTAGCAAAAAATGTAGTTAAAGAGTAAATGATTATCCGATATATTTGGCTGAGTTTGAGAAAAAAGTAGAAATTTGATACGAGACTACTTTGTCTTAACATAACATTGTCAAGAAGTGAGACTAGGCTTGCATAGCGGAGAATGATAGACAGCTTCTTGTGAGTTAGACTGAAAGTGTCAAACGAAGTTGAGTTATCACTAGGAGAAAGAACTCTTTTTTTTATTTTTCTTAACAGAATATTTTAAATTGTAACCAAATACGGGGTTTTAAGAATATCTAGAATTCATTGAAATCTTTAGAAATGAAAACTAAATGAGTTTTCATCAAATCCCAATCACCTACTTTACAAAGAGATAGTTTTATAACCAACTATTAATTTAACATAATCAACAAACAAATTAAAATTGTTTACCACGCATTATTTTAACAAGGTAACAAAATACAAAATAAAAAATTAGTTGTGGTATTCCATTGGAAAACTATTTTTCAAATCTAAATGCCAAAGTAATAGAAAAAAGAGTTTATTACACTTCATTAAATGTCTCCCTTTACTACCGTCTTACCACCTTTTTTATACTGGTGATGATTTTATTACCCAATTTGCAGTTTGAAGGCATCCTGCTGTTTTATACTAAAAAAGGAGTTTTATTTTGAGCTTTCCTTATTGGCATTCATCTTATTGTTAAACCTGTGGAAATCCCTTGTATTTTTTATATTTTACTGTATTTCGTTTAAATAAAAAGATTCATGAAGATATAATAGAATTGAAAAGTTTTGATATTTTCATTTCATATTTGTGACTTTCGGAAGTTAGCAATTTTGTTGAGTATGAGAATAAGGGAGGATTACTTGGATTATAAAATTTGAAGATTATTGACAAAGTTCAAAATGTCTTTTAAATGTAGAGAATGAAACCATCTGTGAAACTATGTTTATATTTTACTGCAACAAAAGTTACGAGAAGTAATAAAGAAAGTACAAGCCTTGAATTGGAGAAGAACTTGTAGCGTAGAGCCCTTTTGCAAAAGATCAGCATACAGTTTAATACTAATGCAGGGTCCCTTGAGCTGTTATTTTGTCCTACAGATTTTCAAGTTTTATATCCTTCATGTGAAATGTATCTTGTAAAGGAAAATGTTTTATGACCAAGCTATTAAAAACCAAGTGCTCATCAAGTTTCCTAACCGCTAAAGATTTAATAAGCAATAAGATAGTAGTAGTAGTTAGTGGTTAATAATAAAGAGAGGATGACGCCTTTGTCCAACCCTATTGAACTTATCCTTTAAATCTTTTTTTTTTAAACTTTGTATCTTCTTTTTATGAGCTATTTAACACGATCTGTGTGTGGAATAGATGGGTATTATTTTACTACTACTATGTTAAATTTGTTTTTATTATTACAAACACAGTATATTATTATTAAAAATAGATATTCTTATTATCCGTTTCATTCATTCATAAAAAAGTGTTTTCTGAATTTTCTCCAGTTCCCACTAATGAACTTGTCAAGCTTTCACAGCATCAGCCTGCCACAACAATTTTTGACTTGGGAGGGGTTGGGTTAGAAAAATTACAAATGAATTTATTTATGAGTAACATATAACATTCCAAGTTGGTTCAAATTCGAACACTAGCATCACTACTACTTATACTTTACTTAATTGAATTACTTGCTGAATATTTCTCGGGTGATTCAAAGGCTCAAAGATACTTCTGGAAATTGTTATCTACTCTGAAAACTATATAGTGATTTTTCCTAATATGTAGTTGATGGTTGTTGTGATGTGATACTTAAGAAAACAGATCTTACTTGGATGGTAATCTATTTACATGTTCTATCCTCTAAAACTCATAGGAAACTTATACCTTGAGATTCTTGTCAAGGAAATAATTTTTTTTTTCAATGCTTGCTTAAGACTTAAGAAAGAAAAGAAAAGGAGTCATGGCATAAAGTAGGATTTTAGAAGTGAGAGTTTTTCTTTGAAGGGTGGTTGCTACTACTTGTATTACTTGCTTATTGCATTTCATTTTCATACATACATAAATACTTACACTTAAATTACACACTCACACACATTCAAGAGGACGTAGAGACCGGTGTGGTATAAGTTGAACAGGGAAGGCAATGTCCGGATGCAAAAGTCAAAACAAGAGTAAGCAGGAGAGTTGATTTGAAATGTGAAAAGTCAGGTTCGCATAGCACCCGGATTAAGAAATCCTCCCGGATCAGTCTTAACTCGTTGAAAAATCTGAAACAAAACTTTTTTTTTCTTGGTTGACGTACAAGCCATCATCATCAGCATAGCTAAGTTTATAATGATATCTGTATAGCTCTGTTTTAAATGTATCAAAGATAAGTAGTAGTAGTAGTAAGTTGTACACGGTGTAAAAAGTAAAGAGGCATTATAATAAATGGTATTGAATAAGATTGAACAAATACTTGTAGATATTACACCATCACCACCACCACCAACTATGCCACACCAAATAACCATGAGGGTAATATGAAACCCTGGTGTTAAGATTCACAGTAGTAGTAAAAGTTTCAAAAGATTTTAGACAGACAGGTTTAAAGGGAGAGGATAGGGATAGAAGATGACACGGATAATGCAATGCACACGACACAATTGGCCCAACTATTTGTCTACGTCGTTTTAAAGAAATTAGATGTTTCGTATAAATCGTGCTTGTTCGTGGCGGAGAGAAGTTCTAAAACAAATTGAAACTTGAAGGATCTCATCAATCCATCCATCCGCCCGTTCCTATCCGATTTTTGCTAAAGAGAGAACAAGATTCCCAAAGGAAAAGTAAATGGAGAGATGGAACGTGATTCTTCAACGGATTTTAGTCTTTAGGTGTATCAATTTATTTTCTCCTTTATGACATCTGTCCATATTTCACCCTTCTTACTTCCTATCTTACGGCTATAGACTCTATCTGCTTAGTTTACATCCTTTGGCTTCTTATATTTTAAGTAGGTAGATTTAAATAGTAGATTTAAATACGTTAGTAAGGGGATATAAATATATTCGTAGAGTTTGGATCTGATGATAAGGTTTAGTTTGATCTATTTACCTATATTGCTATCTTTTTTCAGCTCAGGGGGCAGAGCGAACAGGAGAGTTGAATAGTGTTGAAAGTCTCAAATAGGATTGCACTTGTTTTACTAACTATGATAATTAATGCATAATAGACATTCCATGAGGACAGGAAAATTGGATAAAATAAACAAGTTTTTGGAAATATAGAAGGTATTCTACTGAAGTTGTACTATTATTATGCTGTGTTTGCATTCAATTGATACACAAAAATTGGTAAGGCTTATATACCAAGTGGTGTTGACTAATCAAATAAGCTTGATAATTTTGATGTATAAAGGTTAAAAAGTTATATTACCATCATAAAATACCTTTTTTTAATTCTTGACAGTTGTTTTTTATACCTAAAAACTTATAAAAGTGCGTTTATTTACATCAGTACTTAAATTTCATTTTCAAAGTTGAAATCAAACGTTGTTTTTTCCCCAAATATGATATAAATAACATAGTTTATGCTGTGACATACAGCAAGTTATATTACATTACATGAATTCATAGATTGAAAATTTATTTTGATAGTTGTATTTCGTATACAAGGTTGTAATAAAGCATGTCTCTTGTCTACGTAAGGTGTTTACGCATATTATTATGTATATTTCCGTGGAAGATTCCACAAAGAAGATGTAGAGATCTTAGGAAATGTTGTAGTTTATTTGTAAATCTGTAAGTAAAAACGTAGAATTATGCCAAAAATATGAATATGTTAAGAAGTAAAAAGTGTCCAAGTCACACCGACACAAGTAAGAAAGATTTTTTTTGAATGAATCAAGTCACCCCAGATGTAGATGTAATATATAAAGGATTAAAATCTTCACGGAAGAGATCCTCATTTTGACTCATCATCACATAATATCTAATCTAAAGACATAATTTTACATTGAAAAGGACTCTTGTACTACGTTGTATTAAAAAAAGGATGAATTTTGTATATTCTTGGTGTAGGGGTTTTTAATACACATATTATTAATATCTACCTACTAGTAATTTCTAATGACAGGGGCATGTGTGTACCAGATGGTAAACCAAAATTAACAACAATCACTGACAGCGTTTTTGATGCTCGGAAATTTGTGGGAAAGAAATCAACATGATAACCGCAGTGTCATAACAAATCGGAATTAGTGTATGTGGCTAAAAGCATAATTTTTTTGCAACTGCGACATGTCACAAACAAACTTAGGCTGTGTTTCGAAATCCACCAAAGCCAATTATTTTTCAGAGAGAAGGTGGATAACTTATGAAAGTTGAAATCATAATGTAATGCAATGGATGTTAGATCTAGTAATGTATGATTTTATTCATGTGTCTTCTGAATAACCAAAATAGTACTTTTTTGACAGATGATACAACGTTCATAAGCTTTTTAAACTTCGAATGATTTAATTAAACTTTTTTTATCTTAATGAAACTATTTTATTATTAAGGATAATAAGTTTTCTATTAAGTGGATCTGCAAAAGCTGCTGTTACAAAGGAAAATTAAAGCAACCGTTTGATTTCATGGAAATTGAATATTAACGATGATGATCGTATCACTCGTTTGGGGTTAACAATACATACATCAACAAGTATTGCTAACAAGAGTTGAATAAAAAAAACTATTGACGCATTTTTATTCCTTGAATCGTAACAAACTCAACTACAAAGATATATAGACGTAGGCAGTTAGGGCAAGTAAAAATCGTGAAAGTAGTAGTTATAAATGGATAAGGAATAAGATGGTCTTAGTTGAAATTTTTATTAAGACAAGGAGTTGACAGCACTGTTTATTTACAGTCCGATATTGAGCAATTTCAAGAACAGAAAATTATTGGAGTCGGATACAAGGAGTAAAGCAAAGGTTTTTTATTCTTTACTTTAAGTTAAAGACATTGATCTTCAAAATTTGACAGTAAACATTAAACGAACTGGGATTTTTGATATAATGAGTTAAGTCGTAACCTACGACTTCCTGCTATTGATATGTGATTGTTACCGAACATTTTTTCAAAAATGTAAACCATGGTATTGTGTTTCTTCAAGGGCTAAGATATTTCTAAACGTCGAAGTTTGATAATGAATTACGGGTTGGATTTAGACATATAAATATATGGCAATAGGGTCATAGGAGTAAAGATATCAACCAAGAAAGAGTGAAATGGTGAGTCATACTCACACTTACTGGTCACACGATAGGCTTATTTTTCATTTATATTTTAACTAAATGTCCAAATCTCGAATTCATTCAACGGTTTGGTTGATACTTATTAATTAATTGTAATGAAGATACTTCTTTGTTTTCCACTGCCACAAAAAGAATAAGCAGGTTCTGCGAAGTTGAGTTAGAAACTTTCTATAAAGTGTCACGGCCCAGCATGCTACAGTATAGTATGAAAATCCATACTGGATGTATAGGGAAACCGACAGGATACGTAAATACTTTTAAAATTTGGAAAGGGTGAACACATATTTGACGTAACTTTTTGAAATGTCTTTTATTTACCCTTTTACGGTAAGCATTCTTATTTTTTTTTTTAAAGAAGGTAGTTAGTTTGACAGAACGTATCACTTTAAGTTCTCATTGATAATCCAAAGGATTTATTTGAAAATCTCTGGATATAAGCTGACTGGAGTGTTTATTATTACTGAACCTTAAGTCAAATTGTGATATGAAAGTGTATATTGCCTATAAAATTAGACAGAAGTTTAGCTGATCTTTAGTTAAGCATCATTACGACGTGTCGATTCTTATGACAAGCTCTAAAGAATGATGGATTGGTTATGTTGGGGGTAAGAAAATGAATTCTACTCTAAATGTAGCATGCAATCCAGCTCAATATCAATGGAAGGGTTGAGTTTAAAAGTTTATCTGCGTTTGTAAATTTAAGAATTAGTTAGCATATTGGAATGGACCTAGTTGTAACTTTAACTAATGAATGACAAATGAGTTGCTGAGAGATTGTTGTTCTTTTATATTCTAGAGTGCGTCACCCTCATATTTCCACGACCGTTTGTCTCATCTGGGCTCTCAAAACTCCTCCCCTTTCACCCCAATCAATGGTAAGTCAATCAATTATCAACAACTTTTTCACCCTCAAACTACTCAACACCCACTTCATCCATTGACATCTTTTCCCATAAATAGACCCTCACTCCACTATATTCACTTCTAACATTATTTTATCAAAACAAATTCTCAGATTACATAACTTATGACTTATGAGTGATACTCTTGGCTTTGAAGTTCTTGGCGATCTCATGGGTGGTGATTTTAGCCTCTTTCGTTGCAAAAACCTTCTCTTTCATTAACTAATTATTGTTCGTTCCAGTTACGTTACGCTTAAGCTGATGTGTCCAAAACGTTATTCTGAAAAGAAATTGCTTTAGAAAGATGTGTCATTTTGTTTACTCTGTTCAATAACATTTTTATGACTTTCACCTTTTATACCCAAACAGTTACATTTCCTGTTCAACTATTTTTTTACCTGGATTTATCGCCAAACTATAAGAAGTTGCGTCTTACTCGGAGGAAAAATAAATAGAGAATAAATGATGACAATAAAAAAAATATCAATCTTGGCAGCTAATTAGCAAATTAGAAAAGTTTGTATCCGTCTAGTCGTCAAGATATGTAAATTTCATTCTATAGAAGATCTTCATCTCTATCCTAATTCTTGTATTGTCTCATTGCCTATGTACAACTCTAATGAAGAAATAAGACTTATTGTATAAGACTGTTGTCTCCTCATTGGATAATCTCCTATTATCTAAATAATAGTTAGTGCGATTTATTCTTTTGACAATGGAATCTGGAAAATGTCAGAATGGATTTTTTTTCTCCTCTGACTCTTTCTTCGTGTGTGTGTGCTTCTTGTACTGAAGGAAAAGACAAAATTGAAGGGTTTTGTTTCTTTTCAAATAAGAATCACATACTTGGGGGTTCCAATTCCAAGTTCCAGCGATTTAATAGTAAGACATGAGAGCATCGTAGAATTTCATGGGATGTGATTACAATTAAGCAAAGCATCCTCTCATTATCATCAGTGTTGAATGCCTATGAGTATTAGAAAGATTTCAGTATTTTTTCACATATGTCTTTTCAATTTGTAGGCAAATACCATTGACGATAGTATATTTGTCTTAATATACCTTGTATTGGCCTCACCAACAGAAAGAGATAGATTTTGGGGAAAATCTGTACTCAAAAATCGTAACAAATGTATTCGGACTACAAAAGTAATATGTTATAATTTAGCCCTAAATGGGTAATAAAGAGTATTGTTAAGGTATTTCTTAGAATTATCATCACCATTTTCTGTGACAATAATTGCCGAAGAATTTTTTGCGGAGCTGAACCGGATTGAGAAATTTTGGGAAGGAATGTTCCTCGACAATTATAATTTCTTAGTTTAGTGTGTGGGATTCAACATGTTTTTTATCCCCTTTTACTAGCACCAGTTTATTTTAAAAATGCTGACAGGGGAGATTAGTTTTTCAGTTTATGGAGTGTAGCATCGTTTTTCATGCCGTAAGTTGAGATCATTGGGCTGGATACAGGACAGGGTATCGTATCGAAACGCAAATTCCTTAATGGTTTTACACATTTGAATTTTTAAAATCGCATATCCTCCTAGTATGCCACCCATGATGATAGATAGGTGGAAGATCATATATATAAGGCTTGCCCGCGTATGTTTCCAAAAAGTCTGCACGTATCTCCTCTCTCATTTCTTATCCGATTTTGTTTTCAAATAGCTTATTCGAA
>JAQGBU010000469.1:0-27287 GCA_034698605.1 Isotoma decorata
TTTTCTCCCCTCTTCTGTGCATAATAGTTAAAGTTTAAAAATGAACTTTTCTCCCCTCTTCTGTGCATAATAGTTAAAGTTTAAAAATGAACTTTTCTCCCCTCTTCTGTGCATAATAGTTAACGTTTAAAAATGAGCTAGCAAACTAAGTACATAAAATACTGTATAAATCCCGACATACAATTCCAGCAAGTTGTCTTCATTTTATTATAATTTTATAAAATAGCTTGAATAGTAAATGTGCACAGTAAAAATACAATGCAATACCCAAATCGCTAAGTGAAACACCCTTTGATAGTCGTAACGATAAACTTTAGAATTATTTACTCCCCTAAATAAATGATGATTTGCTTATGAAAAATTATCATTGAAATGAAAAAAAGCCAAGGTTGTCGCAAAAAACAAGGCTCATCCTCAAGAATTAAAATATTTAGCAAAAAACCAAAGTTAAAAACCAAGGCAAATTGATGAAATTACCAAAATAACTCAACCATTCATTCCTAGAATAGCAAATTATTTTCACCTTATAAAGTGCAAAAAAGTAAAATTAACAACTGTTCTTTGCATTATAGATTATTCACAAATAACATGACCTAATACACATGAATCTTTTTTCTAATTAAAAGGATTGAGCTGGTTTCTGTAAAGTTTCGTAGGGCGTGGAGGATTTTGGCAATGATTTTGTTTCTTTTGGAGAATTTTAGGCTCTTAATGCTTACATTTACGGTTTGGGTCTTGGCAAAATTACTTTACCAAATTTATGTACAATCATTTTTAAACCCCGAGGTTTATGTGCAATGAATTTTAACAATTGAGATCTGCATTAAAAGTGCAAATTAATGCTACCACATTTAAATTTGGCACGTGTTCCTACTTAAAGTACTATTTGTTAATTAAAAGCAAAACTAGTAATATTTTTTATTACTAATTATAAGTCTAGCGAGTTCGTTTGATATTTTCGCCCAAAAAGGAAAAACCTAAAGTTGGAATTAAACTGAACATGTAAATAACCTACCAAAAATTAAATGTAAATTAGCCTTTTTAGTTTTACCAAAAGCCAAAAAATTCAATGTTAAATTAGTAGAATTTTTTTAGAAACCTGCAAGAATGCAAGCCAAATTTTTCTTTCCACGTGATTAAAATAGAAATACGAAATGTTTTTAACATAAATTTTACTACTAACTACTAGCTCACACTTTTATATGCTAGAAAGAATTCAATGGTCGGGACGCAGGACTATGATGTTACAGCATAATGAAACTGTACAACAAATTTCTATTGATAGTATCAAGTCAAAGAAATACAAAAAAAATCCACTTCAATTCTTCTGTATTTAATCATTTTATATTTATTACTTGTACATTTTGAGAAATTTAAGTGAAAAAATTGTCAATTTAATCTTAGTACTTATGAGCAATAACCAAAACCGTAATAATTATTATTTTTTAACTATCCATGGTTAAAAACTGAGAAGTTCTCAATTGGGGTTTTGATACTTCGGAAATTAAAACCCGTAAGAATAATAGTTTAACAGTTTTGCTTTCATTCGAAAATGCAGTTAGTTTTAGCACTTTATAAAAAATACCCGAACAAAAGTTTATTTGCGAAAACAAAAGATAAATTACATATGCTGTTAATAATAAAAAAAAATAAACATTCAGAAAAACATTTGATCATACAGACCTCGCTTGTAATTCTCTCAGGATAAGAAGAAGCTGAAGAAATAATATATCTCCAAAACCGTAAATGCTTTTCTTCCTTTTTTTTGGTACAGATGGATTTTACACGCTGACATTTGGAGCGTTTATAAATCATGTAGCTTAAGTTTTCGTGAAATTCGGACCGTTTAAAATTAATTGGGAAACTTAATGCAGATGAGATGGGAGGACTGTTTTTAGCGAGGTATGTCTCTGAGGGACGATTTTCAAAGGATTTTAAAGCTTTTTTTGACTTTGAGGGTGTGTTTTAATCATGATAAAAAATTATGGGACTCTTTTACTCTTTTAAACTGTGCAATTTGTTGTCTGGTAGTTATACGAGAAATGCATTGCAAGATTTATGATTAACCTACAATGGCTTGAAGTACTGAATTAATTGATGCACGGATACTATACGAGAGTGTTAAGGTGTTCTATTTTTACAGTTTTGTATATATGCCTGTATTTATGATTTAAATCTCGAAAATAAAATCATGTTATTCCATTTCAGACCTAGAGGCTAGAGGCATAGGTTGCAGTGCTTAGGATTCTTTGTAGGATTTTAAGTTAAAACTATAAATAATGAGATGACATGAGCTGTGTGTGTAATCCTATTGTCAAATTCAATGTATAGTTGAACAAAGGGCCGTTCAGCTTTTGTTCCTGCAGCAGCAATAATACATTTATTTTTCTAACTTAATTAAAAAAGGAATTTTGAGGTGAGTAAAGGAGAGTATTAAGTAATCCTTAAATACTATAGGGGTTTTAATTTTTGTATTTTGAACGACCCTTGGAAGGTGAAGTAGTTGTGGATGATGGGGTCATAGGCATGGCGTATGGGATGATAAGCATCTCACCAGTATGAGTGAGGTAGTTAAAAATCGTCACATTCGAATGATCTCAACCCATTGAGAAGTCAGACAGAGCATATCTATCCTCACACAACTTACCAAGTATTTATACCCTAAAAAATAAAACTCAAGTAAAAAGTGCATCCATGTAAGTACCAAGAGAACCACCATACCACCACCAAGTCTTGCAACCAGGTGCTACTCAAAATAATAATAATAATAATAATAATAAAAATAATAATAATACGAGACGAGAAGGGTTTTTACCTTACCTTACCTTACCCTATATGTTACATATCACATCTTTCATGTATGCTTTCTTACTGTTATGCCATAAGTCTCAATTCTCAATGTGCATTTGTGTAATATCCTGCTTCCCTTATTCTTAGGCTTATTATGCTCAAAGGAACAGCCATCTGTTACATTATTACGTTACAGAGAACCATTTTCCTTTTTTAAGATTTTTATAAGGGATCATTCAAGAAGGGTCTTAGAATTGACTTTAATTTATTCTTTACTTTTAAATAAGACTGAATGCACGGTTATCAATGAGGTAAGAAGTGGAGTTGACCTCACATCTCTCTGAGGTAGTTTGCCTCTGACCTTACTGGCTGTCTTAACTTTAAAGTTTATTTGCCACCATCAAGGTTTATTAGCTAACAATAATAAATATGGCCCTTTGGCCCTAAGGCTTAAAGTTTGGTTTTAAATGCTTTTAAAGTACTAGTTTGTGGCTTGGATTAGGTAGAATGAAACTAAAATTGGGGAAAATGTCCTGTAACACATGTTAATTAACATTTAGCGTTAGACTAAAACAAAATGAGGAGTGTGTATCAAGAATTTTTATTATTTACTCCATTCGATTCCTGTGAAATAAAGATATAGAATATAGTAAAGATAACAAATTTGATAAGAGATGGGATTGAGTACACGGTAGAGTGGGCAACTGAACAACCGCGTCCCTTGACCTGTAAATTCTTCAACAAATCAACGCTAATACACTTAGTAACACCAACAATTGCTTAAATTACTGCCAATTTTATACTCTCTTGTGGTAAATCTGAGCCAAAGCACACCAACGCAGGGGGGCTGCTAGATTTTTAGTTTTTAGTTCATTTATTTCTAGAGAAATACGCACCTCCATCAATAATACTAAACATTAAAATTCTTAGATTTGTTCAAAAACTGCAAATCGATATTTTTGTATGAAAAAAAGGACGAAAGTAGGACTAGTGAGGTGGAATGCTTCAGATTGCTTTAAAAAAGGCCAATTCGGGACTATTTAAGTATTTTATGATGCTAAGGCTTGTTAAACTAAAGGTAAATGTGAAACAAATAAAGGGATTTAAGTAAAACTTAGAACATAATTTGTAAACACGTATTTTATAAGATACTTTTTTGCTCATAATAAATCCCCATTTACAAGTATGATGTGGTTAAGGTTGGGCTCCTTATTTATTTATTATTATTATTGAGTATTGTTCTATTCTTAGAGTATGCAATAAAATAAGTTATGATTTAAGAAAAATGATTTTAAAAAAGTGGCAAACTTCACACTTGGATGGATGTGAAGATGCCGATAAGAGAATATTTAAAATAAAAAAAGACCAGCAAATCTTGTAACATGAGCAGTGACCTAGACAATCAAAATCTTATCCTTACTCACTCATTTTCTTTACTAAATCAGTAGCAATGCAATTATTACACGAAAAAGCACTTTTTTAATCAGTTTTCTGAGTGTAGTTTAAATGCTTGAAGCCATTTATTAAAGACAAAAGGAAATAAAATCTCTACGAATTTATTTGTTTGCGTTTGTAAACGTAAGAAAAATGTAAGAAAAAGTAAGTAAAACTTGAACCATTATTATACCCTAAAACTGATGCATCGTCCTTGAACGTAGCCCTAACCAAGTAGATTTATTAACACCTGATGATAACTGATAATCAATATTATAAATTTACTCCGTTAATTATAATTGAAGAAGAAACAGCTAAACCAATAAGAATAACTAATGAGGAAGCTAACAGCTATACGTCCATTGTTGTGAAGTAATCAAGTAATAATTCATAACAACAATGATAATAGCTAATAACGAAGTCCTAATAACAATAATAATAATAATAAGGATAATAAGGATAATAATGAAGAATGAAGTTGTTTACATGCATGCGTACAAAAAAAGTTAATTGATTTCTTATATTTTAGCTTGTTCTTGGTAAGGCTGATGAGTTTTTGAGATGATTGATGAGCCTATTGGGTAAGCAAGTAGGCTTCCTTTTGCCCCCTTCTAATTCGCTTTATAATTTAAACCAACAAAAATGTATAGGGTCGTCCATAAACTGCTCAGGTTTATTTTTTTGTATCCATTTCGAAGTTAAAGGATGAAAATGTACCTTCAACCAAAAGCTACGTACTTCGATTTATGAACAACTTCAAGCTGCGGAATTCGCTAATCACAACAAATAGGGAAGATTGCCTAGTTCTGGTTTTTTAGTAGAGAATCATCAATTGAGGAACATCAGATGTTGCTATATAATTGATGTTAGATGAAGGTGGATTTTGTTTTATAATTGAGGAAAATGAATAAAAATGACCTAATGCATTAAAAAAAAGTATTTTTGGGCTGAATCTTATAAGTAATTGTTTTAGTTCTTTAAAGTTAGATTATCTTCAAGAGATAGAGTGTGTTGTAGTGTGTGCTTATTTTATGCTTGCTGATGACCTACTGATTGAGATAATCTGAAACTAAAGCTGACACGAATGATACAAAGAACATGGGTTAGTTCAAAAGGTAAAAATTGTAACATGCTAGGTATAACCTATGACCTGACTGTTGATTTTGTGATGCAGTGTTAACATAATTTATTATTCTACTTTAAAAACACTTGCAATTAAAGGTTTATGAAGCATTATGTTTCTATAAAATAATGGATTTTGTTTTAGTATGGGTTTTAAAAATCCTATTAACGCTTCTTATTGATGCCTATCCCAACAAAGTTAAATCTTGTGTTTGAAAATTGATAAAGGATTTATTTGTGTTATTTTTGTATCGGTAATTTGATGATGAACTTGACATTTGATATTTTACATGGGGTTGAAGCTTATTTTTACAAGCACCTGTTACATTATCTTGGCAAATTTTAAATAACAAAAACAGAGTAAAGCATATTTTGCACTGGTTTATTTTCCTTTATCTGTTTATGAGAGATAAGAAGTTATCTTTAGTGTTAATAAAGTGAAAAAGCGGCTAAATAGGCCTTTGATCTTCACAATAGTTTCTCAATGTGACAATTTATTTTGAAGACAAGCAAGAGCGTTACTACTATATCCATGTATCGACCATTATGAGTGGATTTACTAGTATAGAAAAACCCTTGTAGTCCATAAGAGTAACAACCTACCGTAATGGATATTGGTTTAGCTGATAAGCTGCACTTATCCATCGTTTATTTTTAAAAACACATCAATACATTCTTATTTGCATTGTAGTTGTACATTGATATTGACCCAACCTACAAAAATTGACCAATTGCTAGGATCAAAAGGTGTACAAAAGAGGAGCAGGGTGTATTATCCCGGGTTTTTTGCGACGACCGATTATAAAACCAAAGGTTTTTAACTTCTGACTTGCTTGTAAATTACTATCCATCGGTTAGAATTAAATAAAAATGAATAATGTCTCTTACCTTTCAAAGTACAAGCTCCAATTGAAATGTCAATACCCTGGTGAGGAAGTAAGAATCCAGTGTGGAAGTATCAGATTATTTCAGATCAGACAAAAAAGAGCTTCGCTTTATTTCTTGATTAATCCAATGGCATTACTCACATCAAAGTAGATTTTTTGAGGTTTATTTCTTATATATATATATTATGTCATGTCCTACGTCTACAAAGTTTAATTATACAAGTTTCACTTTTCACACACACACACACACACACACACTGTACACTCTTAAGAAGCACAAAAACCACAAGAAGTTGCACAATCAAGAGTACTGTAATAAATCTGATAAAACTTTAAAAATTCTGCTGGATTTATTTCCTCCGGAGGAATTCAAATGAAAAATGGAAGTACGAGCTTATCTCTTTGTTGGAAAGTTCACACGGATCCGTCCGTCGGGTTAAGTTCTTGGCTAATTCGATTGAGATTGGCTAGGCTAGACTGTACAACACTACCAAGACCACCATTACCTTTAAAAAGAGAGATATAAATTACATTGGTAAAAGTGGAAATGCTCATTGAAACCATGTTTTTAAGTTTTTTAAGGTTTTGAACTTGTAATATGCTTGTAATACGATTTATGTTAGGATCTTATTATTAAGTCATCATGTGATAATATACTTTCCATTGGGGTACATATAAAGCAAGTACACAAGAAAAGTAAGTAAAGGGTAACTTATTATTTTCCACTTTGGTCAGTTTAACAAATTGCAGTGAATGTCGACTCACGAATGACGATGGGAATTTAAACAACAATTTTTTTTATTTCAAAAGGAAGGAAGTTAGTTAACCTTCTGGTGTGTGTTTTGTGATTATGGATGGATGGGGGGTTCTGTTCTGGCACCCTCAACACTTAAAGCTGAAAGGATACTACCACTACTACTGCCTGTTTTCGGATTAGTATTAGGGAAAGGAATAATGTAGGAAAGAGCACCACCGGATATTCACCAAAGCTCATTAGATTATGATACACTTTTTAAAGTTTGTTGTATCAGAGTTTATGCAATAAGAGAGTTGATTTGACAATTGAATGAAACCGGAGACGTGGTCGATTGACAAAAATCTTTTAGCCTTTTATACTCAATTATTTGAATGTGTTTGTTTCGATGAGTGCCTACTCGGCCAATTCAAATGTCCTAAAATTTAAAGTGTAATAAGAGTATGTAGTAGAAGAGTTGTATGCTCAAATAAAGGTGAATATGGATTCAAGCTAGTATGGCTTTTTCAGAACTTTTTTAAGTTGATCCATTACATCCGTTGGTCATATTTCTCTGTTGGAAATATATGTACTGGGTACCTCTTTGGGAAATACTTACTTGCTTGGTAGTTATAAGGAAATAAGAGATTCAATTTTAAAGGGTTTTTAAACTTGAAATCGAAATAAGACTATAGAATATCTCTTATGTTATATCTTTCTATTGGAAGGTTTGTATACTTGTTTGTCTATTTCAAAAGCTCAATGTAAATTAGATTTTAAAGATATTGGGATTTTAGTTGGTTTGTAATTTCATTTTCTTAGTTATTACTTTATCGTTGAAAATTTAAAATCAAATTAGACGTAAAAAAGTAGAATAAGCGTTCAAGGGGTTTCTTTATTTTGGTAGGAAAAGGAAGCACAAAAAATGCCTGTTGCAACTCAAGGGAAAACTTATGTAACTTCTATAATGCTTATTTTTAGTGGAAGTTAAACTGGAAGGATAGAGAGAGAAAGAGAGTAAAACCCGCAGGGTGCTTTGTGTTCAAGGGTTTTTCTTCCTTTACAAGGAATATAGCTTGTAAGTTTGTTTTTGTTCTGTTAAATCTTTACTTTATTTGTGTCTTCATAGTATTGAAAATAATTGTATCCCTTGAATTTCGACTTTAAAAGATTATTATTGGAAAATTTGCCAAAAATTTTAAGATGAAATTGGACTTCTTAAATTACAATAACTTAAATTTTAACTCCAAAGAATTTGCATATGTTTAGTCTGTTTAAATATCTAAGTGCATGTAAAAATTGAAAGATCCTCTTACCGTTTTTATAGTCACATCCAATCCAAATCAATCCGAGTAAATAAAACAATAATCCACATTATAGAATCTCACTCCATATTATTTTAACTAATGCTATTAAAATACTGGAAATTTAATTCACTTTCAGTATGAAACCCTTTCAAAGAACAAAGAGCAAAAACTCAAGTTAGTATGAAAAGGTATAAAAGGTTGAATAATTGATTCAGCGTCAGAGCACAGCGTAACAGTGTCCATCCCTCCCAGCTCACGTTCAAGTCAGGCAAAGCTGACTTTAAATTTCTGAAATGTAAATGTCAACGGTTTTTTAAAGGAAAGAAGGTGGTTTTTAAATTTAAAATGAAAAGTGTGACTTTTGTGTTATTATATGAATTTGTATGGCAGAGTGGCATGAATTCACTTCAACTAGTCTCAAAGTGTAAATGGTAACTGAAGTAAGTAGTAGTAGTATTGGTTGTGTGTCTACCTGTCTCGCTGGGAAAAAATAATTAGAGGAAGAAGGGGAAGAGAGGTGAGTGAGTCAGTGTGGGTCTCTCTCGCTCTCCCTCTACAAATAGTTATTATCTTCTAGCAAGTCTAAAAAACACAAGTAACATTAGATTCATTCTATTTCCACGTCTATCGAGGTATTAAGGTCGATACATTCATCATGTGAAGTCATTTTTTGAAGTTTTTAGACTTACAGATTTTATAGATGGCTTTGTATAAAAGTTTTAAAAGTAAATCATGGTACAATCAGTGGGATTAAAAGTTACAGCGAAGTAAATTATACAAAAATTAACCCTGCTACGTAGGGCTGGAAAAACATTTGAAAGTTTGATCTCGTATTATGCTTCAATAGTAGGTTTAAACGACTACCAAAAATTAGGAAAGTTTTTAAACAAGAAATTAATGAACACCCCTTAAGTGCATTATATTTTCAAAAGTGCTAAAAAATGATTCAAAAGTGCAGTACGGAAGGCTACTAACTGACGGGGTTACAATTTACTATGCATTTCACCTGTCCACCATCCATATCCACTTGTATTCTTGCCCACTTTTTACATTCAACGAATATTTTTGGGGTTGCATTTTTTGTATTCATAATTCAAATGCACAGATTTTTTGTTAAATCCGTTATCATAGACATATCGATGCAGGGGATTTTTATACATCTTATTAATATTATTAGTAGTTAATTTCAACTAACTTAAGGTTGTAAAGTCGAAAATCATTCATAGAAATCTAAAACTTTTACTACACTAATTTATTTTTCTTTCATTTTCATTAATTTGAATTTTCAGTTTAACAAGGTATTTGTGTAACTCTGTCTTAGGACAAAAATATTTTAGCTACATAAATTCCTTGCAGAACAATTACTTATATATTAGCATATCATTAAAACTTAACTATGTAATGAAAATAGGAAAAGTTATTGATGAAACCTGCACCCGAGTCTGTAAAAAGATTTGTGTTTACGGAAACTAAAAATGTATATTATGCAGATTAGCTTTATAAAGTTTCAAGGAATGCTAGGCCGGGAGCTAAAGCTGTCCCTAGCCAAAATTATATTACGTTTTGAAATTTTGAATAGATATGATGAATAGGGAATGTGATTGAAGGTATTTTTAATTTAATTCTATGGACATTTGTGAAGATGTTTGATATTACTCTAAAGATAAGTCCTTTTGCCTGCCTACCTCTTGTCCTTCTGAACAACAGACAGGAATACATAAATGGGAAAATTGATTTTAATTCTATGCAGAAGTAAATACTTATTACTATTAGCATAGGCCAAATGAAGCGTATTGTTCTGGGGAGAAGCTAAAAGGTCGACTAAAAGATGTTATCCACAAAGGGGCCACAGTAGTGGGTGTCCCCTGTAGATTACAGGTAGTCTTTACCGGTCAACTAATACAGAATAGAAATCAAAGGGCTGGGCGCTAACCACTGATCTCTATTCTTAATAATAATAATGGCTTTATTGTCTGAAAGTTTACAGATAGGAATTTCCTTTCTGATTTCCACCCAATTCTGTGATGGTAACTCACCAGAATCTTCGTTGCAAGATCCAATATTTGGGGATGAAGCCAAACCACGAACACAAAGCATAGTTTCGTCAATGGGCGCAATTCCAGCGTAGGTCTGATTGAGTACATTCTTGTTGGTCAACAACTTCAAGGTGGATCTTTCGAAGAACGTCTGGGACGATGCCAGGGGTTCTCCCTAGTTTTACCCCATCCAGAGTCGACACATTGACCAACGGCAGGTTCATCTTGAGTTGCAAGCCAAGCAAGTTCAATTATAAATAAATAATAGATAATTTTTTTGAATTCAAGGTAATTTTTCAAAGAGCTTGCATGAATCCATTGTTGTTAAAATAACTAAATACTTAATAAATAAATTAAAACGTTTTTATCATTAAAAACTACTTTAAAAAATAGTAATCGTCTTCATTACATGCATAGAGATCGTGATTATTAACTCAATTCCAGTTAGCCCAGAGTCAAATTACCATATGGACAACTGGCTTGAAGCCTGTTGTCGATACCATGGTATGTCGACGCATAGTATACAAGCAAAATATAACCCATAATTAATTGGAATCACATCAATGCAATGTCATGTGATGGTGACTTGGCCACCACAGATTACAGGTTATTTGGATTTATTATTAAAGTAAGCTATACGCTCCGCAACTGTTTAAGATGCCTTTCTATAGGTTTTTGGTAAATGAGGTAACCTTTATTAATCATTAAAGTTAGACACTAAAGATTACAGTTTTAAGGTTAGTTTTAAAAAATTGAAACATTCGTAATCAGGAAATGAAACGAAATGTTTTGCAACACAGCCTAGAAGTCTGAAACAACTTTGCCCAAATCGATTTAAATCGAATGAAAAGTGTCGTATATTATATTGTACGTGTATTCCCTAACTGTACTTAAGATTAAGATTAGCTGAGATATGTCAATGATAAAGCGAAAAAGGATAGCAAATCACGTTTGCAGAGCCCTGTGTTTTGTATTTGATTCCCTATAGTGTGCTGGGTGATACATGAACATGATATATTGGTGTATTGCAAGTTGAAACTGACATTTTTTGAAGAAGCACCTAACATTTCATTTTGTTTGCAGTAAAACTGGGGAACTCAGAAACATATTTTGCTGTTAAATACGAAACTAAATTTTATTATAAATATAAAAAGTTCTATAAAAACGTTGAAATATTTCTCACTAAAATCTTAAGTAATTTATATCAGGGCAGCCCAACATTAATAGCATATCTCTGATTAATTGTTATCGACTGCCCACATTCAAAAAAATCAAGTCAAGAAAGCTTTTGTAACTGATTAAAACATAAATGTATTTAAAACGTGTGTATGATTAAATTTAGGAATAAACCATGATAAATGAATTTATGAAAGATTGTTGAAAAAGTGTCTTAATCTTTTTTCATGAACAAACGGTAGGGAGCAAGGACAAATCCGTTAAAATAATTTAGTTTTTGCGTAAACTGTTTTTGGATTCAGCGCAGCGTCCTATTACCGAAATGAACAAAAGTAATGGCATGTTAGTGCCTGTAATACAAAGAATAACGAGTATAAGTTATTTCCTTTTAAACTTATGGAGAAAATAGTCGTCCCTGTATCCTCTTGCTTCTAGCTCCTTTAACATTTCGGAGTGACATAAGGCAATCATTTCCTTGCTACCGTAAGCGATCTCGATGTCCTTTTTTACATTTTCTATCCACTTCAATACTTCTTCCCTTCCCTTTTCTAACTTTAGTAAGTACTCCAAGATGGTAACACTAACATCTGCAGTCTTTTCTGAGCTCCAATTTACTACTTTTCTTGCATTATAAGCCACAAGGTGCAATTGTTGATAGAGTTCGTCTTGAATGTCCAAGTACTTGCACCAACCTAAGATAACCCCACAAATATCGGCTTCTTTGATTTGATAATTACACAAGGGTGCTTCGTCTTGAAGAGTTCTCAACCTCTTAACGTGTTCTCTAATAGGCCCAAAATATTCTTCAATTTCAGCTCGGTAAGATTGTATCGGGAAAACTCGTTCAGATTGTTTCAAGTTATTAACGTTTTCTAAACTAGTCCGCAAGAAGTTCAAAATTTCAGAAACTTTTCTCATGTCAGAGCGAGATGCATCTGTTGGATCACAAAGCGAGCATTTGCAGGCAAATTTATGTTCTTCTTCAAGAAAATATAATCTAGTAGGAGTATCGTACGTTGGATCAAGATAGGAAATTAGAATTTGCTCATCTTTCTGAATTGTCTTTGCAGATCGAAGAAACATAAAATCCCCTAAGGTATTATAAGTAGAGTTAGATATGCAGGAATGATTGAGGCAGGAAATCTCTCTTGTCCATAGACCCACCCCTATATTTATGTGTCCTTTTTTTTTCTTTACGCCTGGTGGTTCAACAGAAAAAAAGCCATTCCTTTTGGCAATTGAATTGATTACCTGCATATCAACTTCCTGCAAACTTTTAACATCTTCCACTTCATGGTCTTCCGGGTCAGCGTGAAGCGAGTAGAACTCTGGACGGGAATCTTCTTCAAGGTAGAGTTTCTGAGCAATGATGGCAACTAGCTCGTCATCCCCTGGGTCTTCAGAACCCTCAGTACTGAAATCTTCCTTTATAATCTTTAACTGTGGTTTGGAAAATTCAAGAAATGCGAATGCCCTTTGAGCAACGAGTAATTGTCCAGGTTTGATTGTTTCGGTAGCAATGAGACCGCGATTTGCTTCACCACAGTCAGCAATAGTTACTGGTCCAACATACTCGGCCAAATGATGAGAGTCCAAGTTTTTCTTTCTACATATAGCCAGGATATCGAATCTCCCTGTTTTTGATTGTTCAAGGATTGCTTTGGCTTTGTCAGTTAAGTCCTTGATTTCTGGATCATTCTGGTTACAACTTGATTGTAAGAAATCTTCCGCTTGGTCATACTCTCGTAAGCCCCAGAAGCGTTCCACTATGAGTAAGGTTGTTGTGATATTAGTTGCACCCTTTTGAACTGCATTGTCAATATGGGTCTGAGCTTTTGTGTTGCATCCATACTTAATAAATGCTTTTGCAAGTCGTATATTCAAATCTATAGTTGATGTGGTAGTCTTTGAGATTGCTAGTGCACGCAAGTAGAATTGTGTGGCGTCATAGAATTTCCTTCCCTTCAGAAACTGGTCTCCAAACTTAGTGAGTTTTTTAAGCTCCTCGTCATCCGAAGTCGGATTGCCAATAGTATTCCTTACCCGGTCTTTCAACGGTATGTGAACTGGAATTCCATTCCCCCAGCGATCGTTAGTTTCCGGAGGAGCGATTTCAATTTCTGTAAGACTGTAACAACGCAGAGTTATCTTAACATTGCCACCCATCTCATTTAATTCTGTAAACAAAGGGTTTTTAATGCATAATACAGTGCCAACAGGAAGAATTCGTTTCAAGTGTTTTTCTTCTGTAGCATCCGTATAGTTGAATAAAACAAGCCGTACAGCAGATTCGGCCATTGGGTCTTCTACTACAGTGATAATTGAAGTAAAATTCCATTTCTTCGGTATGGTTATGCACCGACAAACAAAAAATTTTCCAACCTGTCTCTTATCAACGTTTTCCTTAAGGGTGTCAATGTACACTTTGGTTTTTTCGTGATTTCTCAAGCTCCAATCTTGGGGTATTGGTCCGTGTGGTTGGTAAGGTCCTATTCGGTTTGATGTACAGCTTATCAAATGTTTTCGCATTGGTGGAGATTGGTTTTTATGCTTCTCGAGTACATTTGTTTTATTGGTACAATCGTTAATTAACTTTCGCATATTTGTATTGGACTCGTCATATGACATGTCAGTTTCTTCACCTTCAATTGGAGTGTTCCGTCTGAATGGTAAACGTTCCCAGGAAGCAGCTATCTTCTGTGTATGGTAATTTTTTCAAACGAAGCTTTAGTTACTCATTGTAATGTTATGTTTCCTACATTTAAAATAAAAACTGTTTTTGGTCATGTCCGGTTAAAAGGAATAATCTCTTAGGTACAATTAACGCATAAAAATTCAATTGTAACACAATATAAAATAATTTTGCTTTTAGCACCAAACATTTTGATCATATTTCCATAATTGATAAAGTCAATTTCGTACAGTGTAATATACAACTTCTCTCCAGCAGGAAAGGAAAAACTAACCAGGAATGCAATGAGTAGTAGCATTATTATGTTTAATAGAAAACTCAAGTTAAAAATTACACCTAATTGCTAAAATTTTATTCTGCCTGTCTAGTTATACCTGAAATCATTTATCAAGAAGATCATAACTTTCAACCGAAAATCACTTTTGGTTTGTACCCTTGTCTTACCTTTCTCAACATTTTTATATTAATGACCCTAATTCGGAAGCTCAGTCTAATGATTAATTACAATTCCGGTAATTATGATGGGTTATTTAATGGATAACGTCAAAATGTACTAAAAATATCAATGTGCTCTTCTCGAGGTGGAAAGTTACGCTTACTTTTTGAACTGTGCTTTTTTGGTCCTCTTAGTAGATTAAAATGGAACAAATATGAAATGAAGAAAAACAGAAGAGATCACTCATCAATACGACCTGCGTTAAAAGTGCGACAGGTAAATTTAGTGATTGATATTAGTGACCTACTTTGTCTTACCTGTATCGTTTTATGAAAAATTCTACATTGTGAATTTTATGGTATGCTTCAACTAGGTGTATTTTTCTAAAAAAAAATGTATTCGTATGCAAAAGATGCAGTGTATAAAAAAAGCTGAATGTTTTTATGATTCATTAACCTGAAGCATTTATAAATAAAAAATCATGAGTTTAACTCATGGCATTTCGAATGCCCATCCGTTGAATAATTTTTTTATAGACAATTTTCATTTTAGGCCAAATGAGGAGCAACTGTGAATTTTAAAATAAGAACTACTTCAGGTAAGACGAGCATTTCGACGATAGAATTTACATCAACCGAAGTTATGGTGTTTTACGTATTGGAATAAAAGACTTATGGGAATGCATTTAAATAATTACTTTCATTTGTTCAACATTTCCTCGGACTGCTAAATCGTCAACAGCCTTACTTCACTGACATTTTTCTTTTTGAATAGTTTCTTCGACACGGAACAAGTATCAATGATCAGCCGAAAGCAAGTATCAATTTACTCATGAACTGGTCACGTGTCGAATTTGTGACAGGTCCTTTTGCCTTACTTACAAACTTTTAAGAATAATAAAAGCATCTTTAAGGTAATTTTCCAAATAGATTTTTACATAAATCTGTTTAGAAATGTGCACGGATATTACTACTTAGCGAAACAGCTTTAAGAGTTCGAAAATCTTCAATGGAAAAAGCATTCCTAAACTCACAAACGCAGTGAAAATGAAACTAATAGGTGCACAAGCTGCTGAGCTGTTGTAGACCAATAATGCAACAAGCCGGATGCGGATGTACACACATTCCCAATGCAATGCTATGCAGAAAGTATGTACATGAGCCTTCTTATCAAATGACAAAAATAACGTTGGTACCTGCAGTTAGAGATACACTTCTATACAAGCCTTGGACAAAATTCAGACAAGGATTTTATTTACCATTTTAACCTTAATTCCAAACAAAAACTTGTAAAAAATGGAACTATGCATCTTTAACCGTAACTTTAGTCAAACCGAAGATTGAATTAGTATGATTACCTAAATTGCCAACGCTGAGCTTAGTAAATAAAAATGAATTTTGCAATGCCCAAAATTTAACCTCTAACCTTTGTCACCACAACTAATTAACTGGTCTGCAATTAAAATGTTATGGATGTCCTATAGAACTAAATATAGACGTTAAAATAGAGTAAAAAGATAATAGGATGATTAATGATCGCTATTAGTACCTACATAATAGCTTTTAAAATGCCAACTAATGAGGAATTACGGTTTTGTGCATGAATTCAAAAGTAGTAAATAAATACACGATTCAATTAAAAAACACATACTGTTTAATATCAACAGAATATTTACAAAGCTATATTACTATGCATTTAAAATTGTTAAAGATACGTGGCTTAAAGTTCAACAGACATCCAATAAATAAATGAGCAAATCATAGCAATCAATGTTTTCTTTTTCTTTCGAATTACAACTTGCGATGCAGACTCTTAAGTACAATAATATGAGACTGTAATGCAATAATAGTAGGTATAGAAAACATAAGTATGTGTGTGAAGAAGAAATTTAAAGTGCTATAAAAATGTAGTAGAACCTATAAATAAAAAGTGTAAACATTTGTTTCATTTATATGCTTCATTGTAATACCCTTGTTCTTCTAACTTGGCGAAGATTCCGGGATAATGTACAAGAATCATTTCTTTGTCACCGTGAGCGATCGCCATGTCCACTTTGACCTTCTCTATCCATTGGATCACTTCGTCCCTCGGCTTTCCCAGGTCTAAAAGACGCTCCAAAATATGCATACTAAAATCAGCTGCATCTACGGTCTTGCTAATCCAACTAGTTGTCTTGAGTGCCTCATAACCCATGGAGAGTACTTCACCATAAACGTTGTCTCCTAGTCCAACGACGTCTTTGCTGTCTCTGAGACATGAGGCTACCATGCATATGTCGTCGCTTGCGATATAGTGATTCCGTATTGGTCGATCATTTACAAGCTTCCTCAGTTGAAAAATGCAAGGGCCTATTTCTCCCAGCAGCTCGTCGACTCTGTCCTGAATTTTTGGAAGTAATTCTCGAACTCTTCCATTCGTTTGATAAGTTTCAGAAACTAACCCACCCAATGTTTCTCCCAGTTGGTTGAATAAGTTTCCATACTTTTCTGTGTCAACATCTTGTAATAACTTATCATCTGTTCCTTTAATTTCATCCTTTAGTACTACAGTAATTTCGTTCGACAGAAGAATTTCCGTTGCTTCCTCCCGCATTTGTTTTAGAATGTCGGTTAAATTGTCATGGATGTTAGGATCGTCCTGTGAGTCCATGTCACAAAGTTCACAATAGCACGTGAAGTCATGGTGAGTTTGAATGGATTTTGCTCTCGTTTTGTAATCTTTGCTTATATCTACATATGAAATTTGAATAGATTCTCCTCTTTCAATTGTTTTAGTTGCTCGAAGAAAGAAGAAGTCCCCAATAACGTTCCAAACAGAATTAGCCATGCATGAATGATTGAGACATGAAATCTCTCTTGTCCATAGGCCTACTCCAGTGGCATTTAATTGACTGCGTTCACCCCATGATAATGGTTTTGATATGCAGGAATGAAAGGAATTGATAGCGACGATTTTATCTATTGCTTGCAGGTCAACTCCCATCACAGGTTCATCCTTGATATTCGGTCCACCGTAAAGTTCATAAACCTCTGGACATAATTCTATGTCGGTAGAAAGTTTTTGAGCAATGAGTCCAACTAGCTCGTCATGACAAGGGTCAATAATTTTGTCTCTGGCTATCACATCTAATTGGTGTTGTGAGAATTCTATAAATGCAAATGCCTTCTGAACAATTATTAATTGTCCAATTTCAATTCGTTTTGTTGCCTTGAGACCCCGCATTTTTAGTTCAGAGTAGTCGATCAAAACAGGCCCAAGGTACTCAGCAATGGGATTAGCATATAAGTTCTTTGTCTGGTAGATCTTCAATACATCGTATTGTCCACTTGTTGATTCTTCTTTCATGTCTTCGGCAGCTTCAATTAGTTTCCTCATCTCTGCTTCCTTGTTGAGTTCAGGTAGTGTGTTACGTTTGGAATTGAAGAAATTAACCGCTTCATTATATTGTCGTAAGCCCCAATAGCCCTTCACTGTGATAGTTATTCCCTTCCTGTTAAATGGCTCTCTTTCAAGTACCCGATGAATTTCAGTCACGGCTTTGGCGTAACAACCAAAACTTAGATATGCTTCCGCTCTACGTGAATACAGATACCAACTTGCCTTGGGAAAGATGGCATTAAGGGCGGACGAGAAAAATCGAATGGCATCATAGAAGTTTTTTTTATCAAAAAATATGTTTCCAAGGGTTTTGTATTTTTTCGACTGCGTCAGTGGGTTGACTGAATCATCAATCAATAGAGTTGCCCATCGGTTTTTCATTTCTTGATTGGGGATTTCAACATCTTCAGGACTGTAGACGCAAAGTGATATCTCGGCATTTCCTCTTTCATCCACTGACAGTGAAAACAATGGGTTTTTGATAGCTATGATTGTCCCAACAGGAAGAACATAACTCAAGTGTTCTTCTTCAATGGCAGAAGTGAAGTTAAAGAGAACAAGTCGAATGGCAAATTTTTCCTTAGGGTCATCCACTATTGTTGAGATTGATGTCCAATTCCATTTTTTGGGGGTAGTGAGACACCGACACAGGAATACTTTCCCGTCTTGTCTATTGTCAACGTTGTTCTTCAGCGTATCAATGCGCACTTGCTTTTCTGGATGTGCTGTCCAATCATCAATTGGTTGGTATGGATGGTAGAACTGTATCTTTTTGGAAATCATCGGGCCTGATTTGGTGGGTGATTGATTCTGATGCATGTCAAGGATTTTCATTTTGTTGGTATAGTCCTCAATTAACCGCTGCATTGCTTCACCAGATATTTGATGTGGGGTACTACTTCCGCCTACTGATTCCTGACCCTCGCCCGACCATCTTGCTGCCACTCCGGCCATCTCTCTTTTCTATTGCATTATACAAAACCAAATTGTTATTTGTGTCATGAGACTGTTGGGGGCTTCAAATTATGTTATCGAAGCAATGGGAACATGCATTAGATTTAAAATTATAAATTATGCGAGCATATATGCTACAGTGCCTTTTAAGAAAATCTCTGTGGAATTGAAGTCGAAATGTTATCCTTATTCAAAATCCTTGTCCAAATGTTACGTAAAATTGAAATTCGGACACTGAGATGTACTTATCTTCAGTAGCGGTAGAGAAGGATCAGTTCTTCTTCTTACTTCTTCTTTAATGGGAGCAATAGAATTCAAGCTACTGTCCAGTATTCGTTAAGTCACAGTTTAATAAAAAGAAGTTAAATGCGCTTTCTCTGAAGTTTCGATTAGCACTGTACGTACATTTTAGTCTTCTTTGTTATAAATACAATTTAGTTCCGGCATCAGAAAATGAGGAAGGAAGACGGAACAAACTAATCATCAATAGCCCACATGTCATGTTCGTGAAATACAAGCATTCTTCAAGCAACTTAAGATTAGTTGCAATTGTTTACTTGTGGTATAATTCAGAACGATGCAAGTATTCTACGATAGTTGGTCACATAAAGACATTGTCAGAAAAATCTTCACAAAGTTTCTGTGTAAAATTGTTTAAAGGAACATCTTGGGGACCTCCTATTTTAGAGGCATTGATAAGGCAAGCAAAGAAAATGTGAGCGTAGATATCAGCTTAGCAATTAATAATGAAATAGAGTATGCAACATAATTTAGCATCTATACACACGGCCTGTCCTGTATGGGATTTTCTCGAAAAAAATACTTTAAATAAAAATGCAATTCCTAATAATGAAACTGCAAGCAAGGTAAGTTATCAATGTAGTGCGGCTTCGGTGACTCTTAAAGCTGTTTCTGAAGCCTCGCTTCTCTATTCAAAAATTCCGGAAAGGCTCATTTGACTATTTTGTAACATTATGACGACTGCATACGAGAAGGGAGTTTGAGTAGTAAGGGTAATCTTTCAACTAAATTCTCCAACAACATTATTGATGTAAAATACTTCCTGGCATAATTCATTCAAATTTAATTCAATTTCCAATTACTGGGACGACACACTTGAAATATCTAACAGTAGCTTGAAACAAGGGACGATATATTTGCAATAGAATGGAGAAGATGATCAAATCGAAATAAACAAAAGCAGGTGACAGTGTTTGATGAAGAATAATTGGGGATCCACAAAGTAACACTGGCGAAATATCTGATAAAACAACGCAATGGACAATTGAAGATTATTTTTAAAAAATACCCCTTCAACACTTAACTCAAAAGACTACATCGTTTTTACGAAATTTGGAATTCATATAAATCAATTTTGAACCCTACAAGACTGATGAGGGGCCTATTGTGTGACAGATTAATATTTCTGTACTCCACAGACCTCTAAGATCTGAATATGTCTTTTTAGTATTTAAACCTAATTGGATGGATGGATCTGCTGAATGGGATGTATTTTGAGTCCTTGTCAAATAATATCTTTATGAAATTATTTTAAAAGCAATCTGACTCCAAGTTTCATCCTATTTAAAGCCAAATAATCTTTGGAGCTCAATAAGTTTAGTTTTAGAAAAAAAAGTCTACGATTCATGTATTGGCTGCTCTAAAATTTCTCTTAAATCCATGGAATTCTCCAATTTATACTTCTTTTAATGTCTAGAATCATAAGCACTTGGGTCAGATGAAAAAGGTACTTTAGTAATTTCTAATCCAAGCAGTTATTAAAATGCTACAAATAGTGTTACCTTTATTAATTAAACCTTACCTTATATTTACTAATTAACCTCAATTGTGAACGGATGTGGTTGCTTTAATGAAAACAATTGTCCAGAAAATAAGCTTTGATTTTTAATGCAGTTGATCCTAAGGATTATGTCTATGAGAAGTTCCAATTAAAAATGTCTATTTATTTCATAATATTATGATTTATTAGTTATGTCAACCTCTACCTTTATACAGAACATTTTATCGTCGTCCAGTAATTTATCAGACATCATTAGAAAAAGGACAAACCCAAGCACAGCTTTTAAGCCACCCTGTGTTGCAGTTAACGATTGTTGATAACCCAGAATCATGGGTAGGAATGTTTAACAGCGGTTAGTTATGGGTTCCAAAGGTCAGTAATTGGTAGTAATGGGGGGCAACAGTCACCATTGGTTAGTAATGAATAGTAAGGTTAACAATGGGTATAAATGAATAGTAGTACAACGGATGGTTACTTGCTTAGATTACATAATTGATGTCTAGTAAAACTTCCTAATCAGTCTACTATTTACTGTAGTACAATTAATGCAAATGGCAATGAAACTTGAACAGCAATTACATTGAAACTTCATTTCAGATGTGCATTTAACGTTTCAGGATGCAAATCTAACATTCAAGGAGGGACGGAACAAGTAGGATACGACTTGACAAAAGAATCCAGCCAAGCAATGTTTCTTATGCCCTATTTAGGCTTTCTAAGAAAGATACTGACTAATTTTAGAATGAAGTACGTTTTCCTTTTTACGTACGGGAATGACACTGTAATCAAATAGTTTTTTATGCAAAAATATAAAGCAAATGGTTTCGATACTTAACTAAATAAGACAACTTATGAATCAATACATTTTATACTATTTTATTCGTACATACACATTACACATTGTACATTTATTTGTATTTTTGATTACTGACTAGAAATTTAAATACATCAATACGTATATATAAAACCGGCGTATACTCCCGAATCTGCCCATATTTAGGTATAATATGTAACGCTGGCTTGTTAAAGCTATTTCTTATAGGCTCATTGCTACAGTAGTACTCCAAATCTTTAATATTCCAAATTTTACAGGCTTATTTTTAAATGTATTTTTAACAGATCTTTAGGTGCGTGGTGTGTATTCAATCCAAGAAATTAAGCTATTTAATGAACGCTGCAAAAAACGAATTATTTACAAAATAATATTACAAAACTGCTCTACAAACGTTTGTCAGGATTGAGTGAAACGGACTTGTAAAGTTTTGATACTTGCTAAATAAATAAAAAGTTGATGAGTATAAACTAAATCTTCTCATATTTGCTAAAAAAGTTACATTTCATATAACATCTATTTAATACACTTTTTAACATTTAACATCTATTTAATACAATTTTAAGCATTTAGCAACTATTTAATACAATTGTTAAGACCTATTGATTTTTTGCATGTACACGATAGTAATATCACACCTAACATTCACACCTGATCCAGCAAGCTTGGCAGATGTCTAATATTACCCATTGAACTGCTCATAATCTTTTCCAGAATCAATTAGACATCCAATTAAGAGCTTATCATAATTCTTACAAGAACTGTTTTACGTATCTTCGTATATTCCAAAAAATTTAAAAAGCTTTAGACACTGACTGGACGATTTTCCTTTGACAATTTCAAAATTCTTGTAGGTGTCAAAAGGTGCTAGACTCTCAAAAACATAATATTTCATTTACTTGTATTTTTTACATACATTTTTTCATCAATGTTGCTAAAATAGACGAAATGCTTGGAAATTATAAACCTATTTTAGCTTGATGATACTAACACTATATTTTGTTCATACTCCATTCTCTCCATTTCCTCAGTCCAAATTCTTCTTAACTGTTAAAAAATAGTTGTACACACTTTTATACCATTAGGTAGGTAGGTAGGTAATTAGGCTTTACTAGCTCTTTTAGGGTAATTCTCGTAGAGCACATTTCAAGTTACAGAGTGAATTTTAGAATAATGAGTTTGGTTTTTAACATTAATAGTATAATAATAAAATAGTAACTAGTTAGTTACACAAAATTAACTATATTACATCTTCTTCATCTTTTATATACCATTATATCAACTACTAGTAAAAAAGTTTTGTTCATAAAATTTCACATCAACATTGTTAATGTAAGTACATAATAGCAAAAGTGTGCTTATCATTAATATCTTCACTGTATCACATACAATATAAGTTACATATTAAATGGACCACCACGACCAGTCGATACGCAAATAGTTAATAACATGATAATTGGGCCCATTCAGAAAATGGTATGATTTTTTTGTAAAATTTATAGAAAGAGTAAAATTCGTTGGCCCATCTCAGGATGAGATAAATGTATCACATCCGGTTTCCCATAAGCAATCTCAATGTCCTTTTTCACAATTTCAACCCACTTAAGGACTTCTATATCATTCTTAAGATTTAAATAGCACTCCAAAATTTTGATACTCCAAGATGCTGCTTCTGATGCCTTGAAACTAATTTCCTTCATGGCATGATAAGCCATAAACAGCAACTCACGGTAAACGTCATTTCGAATGTCGACATACTTACTAAGAACTGAGTCAATTCTTGAATAGTTTTCTGCTGCGATATGGTAGTTCCACATACCCTCATAAATTTTTTCTGTTCGTAAAAGCTCCAACTCGTTAACTAAGCTTCCAATGTCTACCAATAATTCCTCATCAGCACGTTTCAATGAATCCATGGCATTTATTTTTTCTCTCAAGCCTTCAAAAATGTCAGAAACCATTTTATTCCTACCAAGAGCTCTATACTTTCGTTCGATTGTGCAAAGCGAGCAATTGCAGATAAATCCGTGAATATCTTGAAGCTTACGGTCTCTTTTATCTAGATCTAAGGTCGGGTTTACATATGAGATTGTAATAGCAGAACCTTTCTCAATTGATTTAGCTGCTCGAAGAAAGATAAAATCACCAGCAACATTCCAAGTGCAATTAGCTACACAAGAATGATTCACACAAGCCATCTCTCTTGTCCAAAGCCCTACCCCTTGAATCAATTTAAAATTTGTTAAATTTACTCTTGGTGGTGTTACACAGTAGAACTTGTTTATAGCAACAATTTTATCGATTGTCTGTCTATCAACAGTTTTCTTATCTGCAACACCAGAATGATCCTTGCCAGCATAAAGAGAATAAACCTCTGCACCTGATTCCCATTCGAAAAAAACTTTTTCAGCAATACGTTCAACAAGCTCGTCATGACTAGGATCTAAAATTTTTTTTGTTTTTATAATTCCTAATTCTGCATTTGGAAATTCAACAAAAGCAAAAGCCTTCTGAACAATTAACAACTGTCCAGGTTTGATTTGTTTCGTAGCTCTGAGACCTCGACCACCATCTTCAGTAGCATCTGTAGCAAGCTCTATCATGGTTCCGACATACTCGGCAAGATGAAGGACCTCTTTGTTGCGATAAATACGCTGCATGTCATATCGGTGATTATTTGATTGTAAACGGATGTCATTGGCTTGGTTCAGTAGGGCGCTCATCACCCTAACGTTACTCTCAACTCCTGCGGGCACATCTTTTCCTTTAGTTTCTAAGAAGGCAACAGCTTGGTTGTAATCTCGTAGCCCCCAATAACATTTGATAATGATGGAAATTGCGTCCACATTTCCTTTATCCGTTTTAAGTACCTCTTCTGCAAGCGCTTTTGCTGTTTTGTAGCAATTAAGTTTAAAATATGATTGTGCCCTTTGTAATTTTAGATCCGTGGTAACACCAGAATACTCAGAGATCTCCATGGCCTTCGTGTAGAACCTTATGGCATCAAAGAATTTTTTTCTTTCAAAAAATTCGATTCCATACTGTATTAATTTTTCCAGCTCGTGAGATTTAGCAATGCCGACAGTAATGCTGAGTCGTTTTCTAATTGATGGACGGATTTCACTTGTCCATTTGCCTTTGAATATGGAAGGGGCTATGTGAACATCTCCAGGAAAACAGCGAAGTGTCATCCGTACATTGGTCCCATCATCCATGGATCTTGTAAATAGGGGGTTTTTAATAGCTAAGATAGTTCCAATAGGAAGAATATATTTCAAATGTTTCTCATCAGTTGCTTCCGTATAGTGGAAAAGGACAAGTCGAATAGCACATTTTTCATTTGGGTCATCCACTATGGTTGTGATTGATGTCCATGTGAATTTTTTGGGTATAGTAAGACAACGACACAAAAATATTCTCCCTTCATGTGGTTTAGAAATATTGGTCTTCAATGCATTAATGTTTACAATTGAATCATCATTTATATATGTTTCGGTCATGTTGAGTGGACGGTACGGTTGGTATGGCTGGTTAGGGCCTCGTATAATTGATCTAATTGGATCTTTGAATACTAGTGGTAGCTGAAGTTCGTTCTCCTTCAGCATGATATCTTTATTGGTGTCTTGGTCAAGTAATTCTTTTAGCTCGGATACCAGTCTTTGTTGGGGTGTCGCAAATGATTCCTCGTTGTCACTGCTCATCTTTTTTAGATTGTCCAAGTATAGCAAGCCAGTCTTCTATCTTATCTTCCTATCAATTATCAAATAAATCAAATTTATATTTTAATCGGTTTTCCATCATACCTCATACAAATATAGATTTTCGGTTCCATGTGTCTATTGGAGCATTGCATTGGTTTCATACCAAATATAAAAGCTACGAATAAATTGTTGCATTATCACTTTAATATAAAATGTCACAAGGTTAATGTCGTATAATGCAGAACTGACTGAGATCTGCCAATGTTTCTTCATCTCAAACGTCTTTCATCGAAACCAACATTTAGACCTTTATTAAATGATAATAAAACTTAATGAATTTCTAGGGAAGGTGGAATTAAATATTGTCTTTTTAATACTAAGACTAGCAATAAAAATGAGCTACAAAAACAATTTAAAAACAATTTTTAGTTAGTTAGCGTCGTTACGTCTACGTTAAATTAATGGACATTAACTTTATCGGGCAGTTGCCCTAAGCTATGGCCTTTTCAATGGATGACTTGAGAGAAATTCAAAGTTTTTATTGAAAGGGTAAGAGGGATTTCCCATATTTTTTCTGAATAAGTCAAAGTCAAAAACGCGTTGCACCAAATCGTCGTGTCTTGTCAAGACAGTCGATTGACTTGTTACCCGATAATGTTTGACCCCAACCGACCGACTTTTGGTGACCAAAAGTGAATTTCCTAACGCGTTAAAAAGAGTCACTATATCTAGACTTTTTAAAAAGGAGGGTTCTAAAGATTACAAAATATTATCGACGCATCTCAATTTTGTTATCCCAGCTCACAATCCATAAGATCTCATTCTACAAAGCAAGTGTATCAAATATAAATTGATTTCGTTTTGGTACTAAAGTCCAATCAAACCGCAAGGGACACCTTTACATTATTTAAACTGAATATAAATCATTTCTTAGTTTGTAGTAAATCATAATGTTTGATGTCCTATCATTTTGTTTTCTCTGAAAAATTAATGGTGTTATTTTATCTAAAAGCACGAGGTATATTTTTTGTGTGACGGGAATGCCGAATCCACATACATACATTTATGTCACTAGTAGGGGGTAATCAGTAAGAAAGAGACCTATCTATAAACTTTCCAGCAATAAAGCCATTATATATTTGTATTTTAATATTGATACTTGCACAAAAGAACAGAGAACTTGATCTACAAGGAAGTTTACAAGTATATAGATGATAAACACGAGCTCTGCTCTGTGAGCAACACTACTGTTCGTTAAATCTACCCACAGGTCCTTCTAACTTTTACGGCTGCAGTTAAAAAAGCTGGAGATAAAAGAATATATTTCCAAACCACCTTCCACCTCTGTTTGAAAAATTTGATCTTAGTATAAATGGGAAAAGTCTAAAATGATTTTATTCATGCTTATCATCTCATGGCGAAATATTATTACTACAAAAAAGAACTTTGCTACATTATATCAAAATCCCTGTATTCAACACAATCTAAATATAAGGAAGCTCCTTATTGGGGCAAATTGTTTCTTCATAATCTGTTACTCAGAGTTTGACTGATGAACGAGCATCTAGACAAGAACTTAACTTATTCTTAGCAATATTAAAAATCAAAACTGTATTTGCACAGAGTAGCTTTTTAAAGAAATTGTTTAAGGTGGAGTGACTACCCACGAAAACTAAAGAACGTACAATCTCTATGCTTACCGTATTTCCGGGTATAGAACCCACCCCCCCCCCCGGAATAACTGTCCCCCCTAAATAACTCCCCCGGGTCTACACGATGTTTCAAATATTAACCTCCCCCCCCCGGTATTAATCCCCCCCCCAAATATGTATCTTACACATTTTAAGCTGAATGTTATGCAAATGACACAGAAAGACAGAAAATACCATCAACATTTTTTAATTTATAATTTTACAGATTACAATAAAAATTATTTGGTGAGATGTGTTAATAAAATGGAAGTTTTTTTTAGTTAATTCGAAAAAAATATTAGTTGAAACATTAACTT
>JAQGBU010000470.1:0-27221 GCA_034698605.1 Isotoma decorata
GTGCTGAATTCGAAAGCTCGACAATAAAAAATTTTAATTTAAAGTTCTCGTACCGTGTAAAAAATGTCTAATATAAAATTATGTTTAGTCTAGATGATTTCACTTGTAAAGAATCTTATTACAATAAAACCCTCTGTATGCAGGTTTTTCTATATAGAATAATTACACTACGGCAGCAGATTTTTTTTACAATTCTTAAACAATTAAATTAATATAAAATAAAGACTTATGAGTTCAAATAAGATAGTTGGCTGATTAATAAAAGATAATTGGCATTCGTAGAGAGACATGTTGAGCACATGGACCCGCCATATGTGTGTTACTAGTTGTAGTAGTAGTGATTAAATTGCGTAAGATTTTTTGCAACTTTTTTTGCAAAGTACTGTGAGAAATTTCTCAGGTCAAGCAGCTGCTGTAATAAATCTCGTTCGACTTTTACAACTTACAAGCTAAAAAAATCGAATAAGATGTTTCAAGCTAAAAGCTAAATTGATTTCCCATAGTGAACTTATGAAGATGATTTTATCTGATGTACCTACCTTCATGCTATAATGAATGGGAAGGTTTTCTACCTTTACAGGTAAACTTTTCCACTCATTTTTTCCCAAGACATTGAATTCAACGTTGAAGCTCGTGTTCAATATTTATGATTAAACTCTAATTACATTTTTCAAAATGATTTACAAATAATCAAGATTCATGTTATGAAAACAAAGATAATATGTTTGATTTCATGGAAACATTTGGAGTTAATTTTCCATGTAGATCCCGGGTACCCCCATGAATTATATTTCAAGTTTTCTTTCGACGAATTGACAAAATTGCATCAAACTTGTCTTGATACAATTTAATATAAAACGCTTCGAATGGAATGGTAATAAAATATTTTATTAATTTGATGATCTAACATATCTGTAATAAATAATACTTGTTAAAATCTTGTTTAACCTTGCACAATATTATGAGGAAGGGAAGGAGATGAGTTCCACATCTGCCGATTTGTCTACCTTCAAAAACTAGTTCGGTTAGTTGGGTTAAATAATATTAGTATAATGACGATGATTCGAAGTAGGTATCAATAAAACATGACACAACGCAATCAAGTATAATTCCCCGTATTATTTTTCTCTCTTGATTTACTTACATTCCGTACAGGTAGGGTACTAGTGAATCTGCCAGGTTTTGGTAGAGCATTAGCAGTTCTTAAAACAAAGTTGTTGTTTTTTATTTCCTTTTGTTATCTGTTCATTCATCATTAACGAATCTAAGAGGAAGAAGCGCTTTCAATCTATATAAATGATTATTATTGTTTTAGTGGGATTTCCATGAAATTTTATTTTATGTGCTTTATCTCTTAAATAGTTGAAATATATTTTCTTCAGTTTGCTTAACTGATGAGGCAGTGTGGTGGAAGTATCAAAACAATCCTGAGATATTATTCTTGTTGATTTTCTCTTATTTTGTCTTAAATGTTCCTTTGGGTGTTACCTTGTTGATGTTGACTTGACACTTGATGTGAGTTTGCTCTTTACATATGTAGTTACTCTACTTATTTTGTATGAAATATTAAATATCTCGCATTTTCTAAACGTGTGGATTTGAATCTGTTGCTTTTGGAGAAGTAGAATTGAGAGATATAGAAGATTTTGTTCCTGTTTTTGTATCTATTTCAAGAAATTCAATCTGCTAAAATGTTTTTTTGTTGACATGATTGTAACAACAGTTTTCACCACGTGTCATGAGCGAAATGTAGAGATTTCTAGCAGTTTCTTTCGAATTCCGAGAAATTTAAAAAAAAAAATAGCATTAACTATTTTTGCTAATATTTTATTTACAATTAACGTACTCAATAGCATGCTTTTTTAACCTTGGGAAAGGTTTTCTTTATTAAAACTCAGATTTGATGGCTTGGTTTAAACTTAACCTACAATTCCTATTAAGTTAAAATTATACAGCAAAGCTATATACCACAATACCACTGCAATGTTCCAATTTCCTTCATCACACAACGCACACAATAAATCATAAACAGTTCCAGAATAATTATCCCAACACGAAATTTATGAATAAGACCTACTAATATTGGTACAAAAAAACACTTACAATAGAATAGACACTGACACAGAAGATGCAGTGAGAAATTCGAAAAAAGATCACAATTCAAATATGTCACTCGTACTAACAGACAGACGGACGGGTTGTCCCGATGCCAAAATACTAGGTGAAATCAAACTGAATTGAGAAACACTGATAGAATTTTAAAACTTCACTGACAGAATAAAGTGTGAGGAAAGGCTAAGCCAGAGTGTTGGGATGCACAAGGTATTCACATTAAACGTAGACACAGTGGTCCACATTGAGTAAGGTTTTTTATGAGATAGAAGTGCAATTGAACAAGTTCCATGTGCTTCTAAAGTGGTTTTCATGCATTTTAGGTTTTATAGTTTTTGTTAGGTAGAGGGTTAGGACACACCTTATCGATACGAGTCAAGTCCATCCTGACTCAGAAAGAAATCTAGTTATCTCTATCTGGCTGGGTGAGTGCATTATTGGTTTCTGCAAACCGCTAGTGCAGAAAAATACTGACACTTGGAAAATGGAAGCCAAGCGTTGATAAATTTATTATTCATGAGTAAAAAAAATTCACTTGCGGATTCCCCTTCAAAACGTCTGCTTTTAATAGCATATGGCTATTGTTAATCATTTCGCCACTAAAATATGTCCATATTTGGAGATGCAGTTGGAGAGTCAGCAACTTATTTGTAGGAAGCTCCTGGTCTTCTGGAAGAGAAATAGTTCAGAAAGCCAGAAAGGATTATATTGAACGGATAAGGATATTACACTCAGACGTTATGTTTACGCATTAAGTTAATCGGATAAAAATCTGGAAGTCGGATTTACGCTTAAGCGTTATTTACTTAGTTGTGAATTAAGATTAAAGATATCGCTTGCTATGATATTTTGATGTGGAGGGAGGCATGAGAAAGCTCCCTACTGCAAAACTCGTATTTCTAAAAGGCAGGGTGAGGTTTGCTAAAAATATCAAGAAAAATCAAGGAAATCCAGCCCCAATGGGACTTTTACTTCCAATTGCTTACGAACTTGGCAGTCAGGATATAAAACGCATTTTATTTTTTTTGGGTATGCGATGCGCTTTTAAACAAAAGCACCATTGGTAGAAGTAGGCCAGTTTGAATCGAAAGATCGGAACATTGCAATCGATTTAGGAGCAAACACATGTATTCCTAGTAAGAGTTGCTCATTATTATTATGAGTTTATTAGTTGTCTGTCAGTCAGTACTCAAATTCGAGGAAGTTCTCACTAAAAACGAAACAATTTTTAATTAAAACTGCTCCTGTGGTTGCAATTTCTAAAAAAATTAATGCAAGAAATGAAAACGCACGAGACGAGGCTATGCGACTGTATCATTTTTTCAGCACTAAAATATGTTCACAAATGTTGGGATGGAAAAAGTTGTGATTATTTAAGTAAAAATCGCACTATTAAATACGATTAAAATATACTGTATCATAATACAAGACATTTGCATTTCTTTAGCCTTGTACGTTGTATGTAAGGATGCACGCAACAACGCAATGTAATTTAATTTAAATGATCCTATATCATATTTTTATGAATATTTACTGCATATAAAATATCCATAAAATTTTTTTGCTCCCAACTTTTCTTACTGCGTCTCGTTTGAAATATTCAGTCTAAAGGAAGTAGAAACTAATTTGAAGAACAGAGCACTATGTATCCGTTTATAAAATTATATAGTAGCTTGTTCCAGAAACATTCAATTTGCAAATGGAAGGTTGGCGTTAAAAGAAAAAACTTGGTAGAAAAGACAAAGAGAAAAAAAGAGCCATGTTGGCTTTCACAATTTTAGATAATATGTAGACTTTTGTTTTGATAGTCATGTCAGGATGATATGAGGCTGAATAACGTTACAATAATGAGAAGATTCATGTTTTCTATTTTTGGCAATTTTCACCAAAAGGAAAACAATGTACTTCAATTTATGTCCTTTTTCCTTTTTTGCAAGTTTTTCCATGTTTTTTCTTTACGAATACACCCAGAAATATATACATTTTTGCACCTACATGAAAATGGGCTCGACAGTTGGCATAACCGGTGCACATCTCATCTCAAATGACGACAAAGCAATTTTCATTTTTGAATGACGTGCATACAAAATTAATCATCTTGGCTAGACACTAAAACTTAAAAGTTCTGAAATTCAATATTGAAAAATATTTGAGTTCATTTTGAGCGTTAAACACAGAATTCATACAACCCCAAACAAAATGACCGTTATTTTAGGTGTATATTACTTTACAACGAAGGAGAAACCTTCACAGGGTCTAAAATAAGTGTCTGATGTAGCGTGATATCAGAATGGCAGTGGGGGCATCATCATCAGCATGAATCCAATAGTATGGGCAGTCCAATGAAATGGTATCATCTTCATTGTCTTTAAGTGACAATGTGACAAAGGAATATCCAGTTTTTGGACAAGTTCTAAGCGCTGCTAGATAGCAATTGTGGAATGGCGAATTTAGTTCAGATTATAATGATGCTAGGGCTAGTTGTATGTGTTCTTGTGTGTGAATGTGTAGTAGTAAATGGGAAACTATTCCATTTGGCACTACTAACTATATTGGCTTGGTATTTGCAACTTGTAAGCATACAGAACAACTAGTACTACTACTACTGCTGGAAGAACTGGCAGTTGCAGTCAGTAGTCAGTCGCAAGTTCGCAAAGGAGCTGGAACGACTTCGCCAATTCTCTGCTGATCTCATTTTACCCTCTTCTGTCTATCTCTTCTTCAATTTGAGACACATTTTGTCTCATTTTTTACCATTCGCGTTCTACAACTACTTACTACTACTACAACTTACTACCAACCCCTTGCTACATGTGCACCTAAACGTATAACCAATCTGGCTAATATTTTACCATTGAAGAAACCTTATGGACTTTAGTGTCAACTGCAAGGTCGAATCGATAAAGTGTCAGAAAAGAAATTGAAAAAAATGACCAACGGCATTGGATTTCTTTAAATAAAAATAATTTTGATCAATTCCATACGGTCTTACTTGCCCTCTTGTCCAAACTCGTTCTTGTTCATTCCAAAGGAAATTAAATTGAACAAATTAGTCTGATTGAATTGGAAAAAAGTTCTCTCTCTGAAAAAGAAACTTCTTTTCTCACTTTAAGAAAGAGGAAGGAAGTGTCTATTAGATTTTTTTTAGTTTGTTTGCACTTAAAGTGCTAGCCTATTTTGTGGACGAGTAGTGTGACTTGAGACTCTTAAAAATTCAAGTAGGCATTCTTTCTTTAAGTTTATTAAAAGTAAATTTGTGAATGACACAACTCTTAAGCTATTTTTGATTGAAGGTCAAGTATAAAAGCGTTTTTGTGCCATTATTGGTTTCTCCAGATTTCGTCTTAAGTGGTCCAATGTGGCACAATTTAATTTGATAAATTTATTTATTCTATTCTACTTCAAAATACAAATAGAAGTGGCAATGGATAATCTGGCTTTCTTGACCATTATCACCATCATCACTTTTAAGATTAAAATTCTTAAATAGGATTTCTTATAGTTGATCTTGATAGTGGTAACTAAATAAAAGTACTGACCTGCACGCCATTGGCCATTGAAACGCTTGAAAAAACGTGACTTTAAAGTGTTGTAAATGGGATTATTCGTGTAATATCTTTAGAATTAAATATTTCAAAAAAAATTACTTGAAAATGGAGGAGGGGAATTGGCTTATAGATCATTCGACCTTAGTTGCTTCCGGACCTGTGATGATGGTCGGCAATGAATCGGATCTAATGGAGAAGTTTGATGTCGACGAGTACCTGCAAAGATACCTGGGTCCTAAGAACTTACCTTATGAGTCCCTTATTCCAATGACGATTATCTACCTTGTTATTTTATTCACTGGAGTTTTTGGAAACGTTACTACTTGTGTTGTGATCATCACCAATCAGTATATGCATACTGCTACTAATTACTACCTATTCAATTTGGCTATGGCTGACATGACCACCCTTGTTGTAGGCAAGTATTTCTGTTTTTTTTTAAATTTACAACTGGAATAAATGCTTCATGTATTTTAAGTGTTCGTATTGTCAAGCTTTTAAATGTATTTTTTAAGGTTAAGGGGGATACTAAGCCCCTGGAATATTGGGTCGAACTCATGAGTTGGCCAATAGATAGCTTTTAGTCTTTCATGTTTCGTTTGCCCTTGTGAGTCGCAAATTGTGAATTTCGATTTTCCAACACTTCTCCTGTCAAGAAATAAATCAGCTTTTCTCAAATCATTGGAGTGACTTTTTCAAAGTCAGCGAATAGTTTGCATCATTGCACTATTACAACGGCAGGCAGGCAATCCTACTAAACTGAAATTTTGGTTTAAGTTGACATGCAGAAACGACTTACCATCATTATTGACAGTTGCAAGAGTTTCAAATTGTATTCAAAGTGTAAAGTTCTCAAACAACCCGAATGCAATAATTTCATATTACTTAAGATGTTTAGCAAAGAATTCCAGTCGAGACGGGTTTCGCAGTATTTTTTAGTGTACATAAAAACTTTTTTCATCATATTTGCTTCCAGTTTGACGAACCCAGCGAGGTGGTAGTCTCAAGTAGCAATTGTAAGTAGTAGATTTAGGTTTTTGTTTGAGCATTAGATCCGGTGTCAAGATTGAAGCATGAGGAAAGAAGACGTAAGAAATTGTCGTAATTGTCACTTTTATATACAGTGACAGGATAATTAGTATCATGTGTAATCCCTGGTTACACCCAACTTACTATTATGGGAAGCTGGGCATATGTTTCACTTCTCGTTTTGTGTTGTATTTTTCTGGCAAATGTCCTTTATAACTGTAGAATAAGTTTTTTTTAAGAAGGCTTATGTTCGGAAAATTGATCTTGTTGACATTAACCAATTTGGCCACCACAAAATCTTGTGTCAATTGTTAGCCTAAATTCGTATCCCAATAGGAATAAGCTAGTACTTAAGTGCAGAAACGGCCATTTAGTTATAGCTACATCTATTAAAGCTGTACAACTGTATAATTGCAAGTATGCTTCACTAAAAAAAGTATATAAAAAAGTTGAGGGCAGTCACCTATATTGAAACTGAATCGTTTAATTGTTAGCAAAATCGGGACAAAAGATTTGTCGCAAATACGATTTCGTGTGATGAACACTTGAGCATATAAATACACAATGGTCCAATAGGACGCTGGACCATTGTGGCGTGGTCCAAGTCCTCACATCATTTACTTCACTCATGACATGACTAAGTAAGATCAGTGTATCGTGAGAGAATTGTGCCCTCTAGCAAAGACCACAACCACACTAAGAGATCCTAAAGATCATTTTGTAAAAGACAAGGAAGACTCAGGCTTGAAAGGTGGATCAAGTCAACCCAAATCCCATTCTGACTAAAGTAACAGACTCTTCCAACTTCAACGCTTCACCCACCCCTTGTGTTCTATCTTTTCTATTCTATCTATTTAAACTTCCAGCGAGTGCAATTCTAACCGCATACTGTCATTTGGTCACTGAGGGCTTTATTAAAGAGTGAAAATAAGGGATCGTTCATAAATTCCTTTTTCTTTATTATTTCCTTGTAATAGTTCAAATTTCATGTGATTTGGTAGTCCAGTTGACCTGCAAGTTTACTGTGTTCCATACCTAAGAATAATTTATAGATCGTTGTGGTGTTGTGAGATAATAGACTGTTCACTTAAGGATACATGGGTACAAATGTCCAATTGCGGTTTGACTAAACCGAAATACCATGTATCCAGACAACAAATACTTTCAAGGCATTTTCCAACTTAGATCTTTGTGACTTTTGTCTTTTGTTATAAGCCCTGTACTCGGAATATATTTTAAGTCAGGTAGAGCTTTAGAGATTGCTGGGAGTTGTGTAGTTAGAAAGTAGTAGTTGTTGTAGCTTTGTTGCTGTTGGCATGAACAAGTAAAAGGTGACGAGAGAACAGGATAGTTTGGAGCCTATTAATTAGCCTCGTATTTCATTCAGCTGTACTTCATTTTCTCAATTAAGCCTTGCTCACAAGATCCATGTCAACTTTTAGACTTGTTCTAAGCCACAGACAAGAACATTTTAGTGCCTAGGTAGTTAAAACTGCACATGTAAAATTATCTTTAGAGTCCCTCTTTCTATCTCTAACGATTCTGTGCATGCTTTTCTTTCTAAGATTGAAGATTCTTGCAGATTCTGATGGTTACAAATGCCAAACAGTATATCTTTTTTTTTTAAACCCTGGCACAATCTTTTGCGTATCTCAGGGAATGAAAGTTTTCAAATTTTTCTTATGCATTTATGGATTTTTATAAAGCTACACAGAGATTGAAAAAAACCATTGCTGCTTTTTGTCTTCTTTAATAAACAAATACAAGAAATAATCAAAGACTTTGGTTGTATATAAAAAACACAAATGCTGCAAGAGGGGAATAAAAAAGAGAAATACAGTAGACCAACGCAAGGGTAGAAAGAATGAGTGTAAAATGATGAGGAAAGTTTCTCCCATAGTGAAAAAGATGTAGGTAGAAACTACTGACACAAGCTATTGTATCGTTTTGCAGGAAGAAACATTATTATTTTGCTTCATCATATCACAAGTCTTTAGAAATACTTATTTTCCTTTTTACCACCACCACCACTATTCAAGTGAAAGTCACACTAAAAGATTAATTCATCACTATACTGTATGGCTTATTCACTAAAGAGATCATATAGATTTTAAGAACAATTAGAACATTCACTAATTGGCATCTCTCTATCCACCTGATAGTTTCCAAGTCTTTCTAATCAATGGCTTCCTCTATATGAATTGGTCGCTCTATAGTACTTTTATAATTGTCTCTTAAGTTTACTCAACTTATGCAATGAATGTGTCTGCGTACGTAGGAATTGTCCATAAATTACGGAGTACAACTTCAATTATAATTTGTCTGGTTTACTACCCCTTGAAAAATAAATCTAGTATTTAACTCATGATTGGAGGCTCCAGGGACAAGTATATTGGAATTGGAGTAAATCTAAGGGCGTGGTTTGGTGTTATTTGAACTCCTAAAAAGGAAGACCCAGGATGCAAGTGACACCGTGTCAACAACCTTAAATCTTGGGTCAATCTCCTTCTATAAGACTTCTTAATACCAATACGGGTATTTCGCGATGACCACTTACCAATTCAGTAAGTGGTCCCTTTGACAAATTCAAAGTTGACAGATTTAAAAGGGAACTCAGAGAGTCGTATAGTTTAGGTTTGGTTACTTCAGTCAGGTGGCCTATATTTCAGGCTGTGAATCCACTGAAATTGGAAAAATAAAAACATTCGTCCACCGTTCACCTTTTGACAACACACTGAAATTGCGAAACTTAAAACGGCCAAACTTAAAACGGCAAAATTAGCATAGAAACTAATGTCACGAAATAATTGCAAATTTCGTTAAACCACAAACATCTCGTTATATATTGTTGGAAATTGAAAAGTATCAAAGTTAAACAAAAAGTATTGCCTGTCACATCAGAAAGTTTATATTTTACATTTTCGCATTATTCATCAGGATCAGAAATGATCTGTACTCCTCTTGTGGACCTGTGGTTAGAAATCCATTATACACGGTTGGCCAGTTCTTTTGACTTGGTGCTTTGATCTCTCAAATAATAATAATAATAATGTATCCACATCGTCATAATATTAATTCATAACAATTCAACTATATCCCTATTTCTTCTCTTTACCCTCTCATGCGAGATGTGAAACGTGTTACAAAGTTATAATGAGAAGTTTATAACGTGTCCTTGATGTGGGATTTTCTTCCCAAAATAATATAATAAAGGTATTGAATCAGTTAAGGTATTATTAATAATGTTTCCAGAAATCTATCATCTTGATATGATTCCCTCTTTGAAACTGATACTCCTGTTCACCCACTCCACATCCTCCGGAACTCCGGATACATTAGCTTTACTAGGTAGGTGTACATAAAGGGCACCTCAGGCTGATTGAGTTGTTTTTCTATATGACAGAATAGAAAACACAGATTAAATATGTTTTGAAGGTGGATTCTTGGAATATCATTTCATATCTGCTCCATTTCTGTTTAAATTATAATTTGATCTAAGGGAATCGATTACTTGTTCAAAATATAATAATATACCTACTTAGGCTCTTATGACCGCACAAGTTTTCTGGAAAATTTCAAACCATCGTGTGGTTCGAATTTCTATGCAAACTCATTAAAATTAGAACAACATTTTTCTAAAGCTTTGAAGGATTGACGTGTATCTTGCAAATTATTTTGATCATCAATAGTTGAAAATATTTTTGATGGGATTATTTTCTCTTTGTGTAATTTGATTTCTCATTTTGCATAAAATACAAAGTAGATAAAGTGCATACAGTCAAGCGGATCGTTAATAACAAGGTATGAAATTTCAGATAGGATAGACACTTGTTCTCGTAGATTGATACTATTATCAAAGCGTTTATATTCAGTTGAGTATGCCCCTTTTAAACCCAGATCAATTTCTTTCTCGCCCCTTTTGATACATGAGTTTCTAGTAAATGTAAAAGATGACATGATGAGATTCTAATGTTACGATTGTAAATGCAAATCCTATTTGTATACATTCATATCCTCTGAAGCTTTTGCAAAGGGATGTTTTGATGTAAAAAATAAAAAAGGGATGTAAAAATGAAAAAGAAAAAAAAGATTGAAAATCTTTTGTAAAAATATTTTGGACCAATTTAAAGTTTCTGAGTTTGTATAGAATGCTGATGAAGTACTAGGAATCGGATGAAAACACGAAAGGTGGTACAATGTTATATATTATGTCAGACTATTGTGAATTTTGTGATCGATCTGGTTCAACTTGAAATGATTGTACGCTTGTAGGAGACCACCCCTGCTAGAGATAACCTACTCGACAGAAAAAGGCTTTCCAGGTTCTCAATTCTATTTTATTATCTGAGCAAATAGTATGGAATAAGTTTCGAATCTGATGTAGTTTGTTACAGAGACTTGGGTATAAGTCGTAGCATTCGGACTGATTAAATTACAAGAGAAATCTGTAGAGAGAGAGGGAAGCGAAGCATGTTTTACGGCTTGTAGTCATTAAAGGAAATGAAGAGTTAATACGTGTGCAACTATAAGCAAAAATAAATCTCGAAACTCCTATTCACCTTCCTCTCAATAAGGTTTTATGAATGTCTGTCGCTCTGTGGGATTTTTCAGAAGTGCATACTGTCTGGATGGAGTGGTACGTTTTCACTAGAAAAGAAAGGAAATATTGGAGAGAAAGAGACGAGTATTTCAGTTTGGGGCAAAATGACACGCTTTTTGTTCCTTTTGATATCGTATAATGTAATCAAAAATGCTTTGGTTATAATATTGGATTATTTTGAGTTTGGCAAAGAAATGAGGTTATCATCCTTTAAAATGAGTATTGGGATAAAAAAAATACACATTCACAAAAAATAACACTGTACGTAAGCAGTTATTCATCAGGTTTTGATAATATTATTATTCTTGTGGATAAATAATCCACAGGCGAAATAAGACAGGAGGAAATACTCCAATGAAAATAAAAAGTTTAGATGAACTAGAAAAATAGTGACATTTTATTTCTAAAAATTTGCCATAATTACCAGCACATTGTGATGACAGTTGGATTAGGAGTTTCTATGAAAAGTTGAAATGTTAGACTAGAATGCGAATGGTCCCTTGAATCAATTCAGAGCAGAAGTTCAGATACGTACAGATACGGTTGGTACACAATTCTGGTATATGTTGATGAAATGTTTGCAAATTCAGATAAGATTAGATAGATTTTTCAAAATCGTTGTGTACCATCCGACGCAGAGGACATAGAGTCGTTTGAGAGAGACTCAAAGCCCTTGAAGTCAAATCCTACTCGGTTTATCATAACTAGTTTCCGTGTAACGTCCTCCATCCAAAATGATACTAGAAGAATTGCGACTGATTTGGAAGACTTTGATAAAAAGAGTCCTTCATTAATCTCAGTTAATTTCTTCCGGCATATTTCTTCGTATCGTATTTCTTCCGGGTACTTGCTCCATAGAAAAAATAAAAATAACTCAACTAATGCAAACAATATACCTAATAGAATAATGGTATACATGTGGGGAGCAGCAAAGATGAGTTAGGTTTTTATGCATGACTCGAAAGAGCTGATGTCACAGAGGTCATAGTGGCTTTGATTACATTTAGTTTGCAGAGTAAATGCAAGCTATTTATTAGGAAAGGAATCGAAGCGTATAAATGGCAAATATGTAATAATGAATTACATTAATTTTATCTCTAACTTCTAATTAGACTCGAACTTCTTAATGAACACTGTGTAAATAACTTTTACTGACCTAAGAGTCAAAGTTTGAAAACATTTCTAAAGAAATTACATCATCACATCATCACTGCCACCACCACCACTACCAACCAAACCAGCATATTCTACAACTCTAAATAATAATCATGTTAAATGTAACTTGTACATTTGACTAATTAGAAATGAACTCATGTTCACTAGGGATGAGAGTCAAAAATTGCAATTTACTCGTCGGCTTCAAGAAATCTCTCTTAACATGATTCTTTTTGTATCTTTTGCACTTACTTCGCATACAAATTATGTAGATATGTTTCTTTTATGTACATTTTCTTTATTTATATGTTTGTTGTGGGCTTTAATTAAAGAAATTTTTTGTAAAACTCATAAAAATGTGATTGCATAATTTGAATGCCAAGGTGTGCACTCTTTCTATTTCTACGCTTCCCGACCAGATCCAACGGAAAAGTAGAACGAAAATTTTTCCAGTTAGTATTATGGTCCCAGTTCAGAAAGAAAATTAGCTCAAGGTGGATTGTCATTATAATGGAGTTGGAAACCTGGGACTCTTGGGAATCGTAAGCTATGAGCCGAAAGGTAGAGAGGAGTGTTGTTTGCTGGTGCTGATACTGGACAGTTTTAGGCTACCAATTATTACAATTCTCATAAATTTAAGTTTACTAAAGATGAGAAACTTAATTTCTAGTCGTAGGGAACTTTAAGATCGCGACGCAAATTCGGGCTATTTAGAAAGTAATGTCATGACATCAGGGATCGTTCATACATTACTTGGGTGAATATTAGTGTACGTTATTGGGAAATAATTGCTGGCTTTTAAGGACACAGGAAGTTTTTGACAAGAATTTAAAACCCTTTTGAATAACGGTCGAAGATCAATAAAATGTATTGATTACCTGTTTACCACCTCGATCTGGAATTATTTGGTATTAAAGTCGTCGTGTCCGTACTACGTAATTTAAATGTACATGTATTCGTCAACAATACCACTTATTTCTTCTCTTTCCTTGAAGTATACGCTGTTGAGACCTATGTCACCATACTACACCTACACCCCAATCACATCATCCTGCATCCATTTGATTCACAGAAGTCCCAATCTCCAGTGTTGAATTTCCAAGAAGTTAATAGAACGCAAACATAAACAGGATACTTAGGTACCTGCTTGACAAATCTAATATTATATCTAGGGGGAAGAGTAAATACTTTACATTGAAGTATCAAAAACGCAGGTGGGTCGGCAAGTGCTAAGTGCAGTGCAGGTTTTTGAAAATGAGGCTAATAGCTGCCTTGGCTATTGGATAACTCACCGTAAGGGGACCATCTACGTATCTCAGCATCTTCAGTGAAAGTACGGTTCATATATTGTGATATAGAAACCATACATTTTTGTACTCACCCTTGACCCCTCGTCAAATCCTTAGCAACTCGACAGAGATAAATCTTACCTGCTGCCCCTTAGGCCAACCTAAATAGTACTATATATGATGATGCTCGTTCCCTTAACAAAGCTCTTCAGTGGTGATCATGACGATGATGATATGTATGAAATAGGAAACGTATCCAAGAATTTTGAGCATCATGGCTGTTTTAATATTGGTTTGTAGGGACTTTTCGAAAGGACTAAGAGGCCCAAGAATCTTTTCAAGATAAAATCCGTTTGTAGATGAAATAAAGTTAGCCATTGCATTGTTGGAATGGAGGCAATTTACAATTCTTGGAAATTAAGAATAAACGCTTTGAACAAACCTACATTTGTTCCTTTTGTACGAATTTCTCATATATATATTATACATATCTCTTATTGTTTTAAGTCTATACAGGTTTGTTCATAAACCGTATGTATGTATGTTTTATCAGAATCTTACTAGAGAAATGATACAAGGTAGAGGAGGTTTCTTCCCTGAACAATTGATTTCCTGGGGAAAATACTTTTACAAGTAGATCCACATGCATGATTTATGAGTAATCCCATTGAAGAACGTTAACTGTGAAAGGAAGGAAGGAAGAAATAATAAATAAGTGGAAATTCAGAAATAGTTGAGTTCTTCTATATAGTTGGATAGCCAAGTACTTGAGTTTTGTTCTTTAGAGAATTGAGATTTTGCTTGGTGTCGGTTTCTTACTACTGGTTTACTTTTGTAGAACATGAAGGAAAGTGGATGGAGATTTTATGCAAAATAACGCATTATTCCGAGAGAGAATAGACTAATTTATTATCCACAAAGTAATCTGGATTTTGAATGAGAAAATTGCATGGTGATTTATATAGGAGTGAGTGTGGTGAAAAGGATTTAACAAAGTAAGAGGGGACTATGTCTACCACTGCCACTTACCAACCACACTACCAGTCACAAGTTTTAAATCGTTCTTATTCTATTATTCTGTATTTCCTTTCTCAGCATTTGTACTGGGACTGACCACTATTTAATAAGAAACTTTCCATCCATTCATCTTATCTGTAGTACTTAGGTGGTTATCTTAAATACAAAAGGCATTTTAGTACTTACTACACTACTTACGTTGATTTATTCCTTTTTGTTATTTTATTTTCCTTAGTGTACCATCATTCTTTCATTCTATTACTCGTGAGTTCAGTGTTGAAAGTTTAAACATACCATCAAAAATTATATAAAAGGAACACGCAATTTAATTATTATACACAAAGGTAGAGTTTTTGATTAAACCTGAATTGCTTATAGCACCAATTCCCTTTTACAATTCATTTCCTTTAATTTTAACATTTAAGTCATTGCCCAGAGGGTCACTACATTTTAGGATTTACGTCACTACGTAGTAATAAGCCATTGTCCGTAAGTACCGAAAGACATGATTTTCCAGAAATAAGGTTAATAAAGCTTAAATTTGATTGACCTATTTGACTCGTTTAGTTTTAGCTAGTCCAACCAGTCAGGTTATCTTAACATAGAAACCTTCTATTTATTACACTTCTGACTTGTATACATATAGTAGTCTTACATGCAAGTATGCAACGTTGTTTAACAAAATCATCCCAAAATGTCATCTAAATTGAATAACGTGGACCAACATTGATTTCAGAGATTAAGTTTGTGTATGTCTGATGTTGCTGTGTCGAAGTTACTGGGTAATGAATAGAAAACGAAAAGTTATGAAGGAAAAGTGTTTACTTCATATCTGATGATGCGGGTGTAGATTTGGGAATTGATATTTTGAGACAGAAAAGTTGACACAATGCAAAGCACAAGTACTTCATGTGTATAAACTTGTACTTGATTAGCTATTCATATTATTTTAAAACATGAAATAATGAGCCAACCACTCAATCATGAATTAGTTAAGCCAAACACTGATTTTAAACACACTTTCTCCCTTCTACTATTTGCTATTTGGTTCATTCTAATCAAATGTCAAGACCAGTCTCATCAACGCCGAGCCCCGTGGGTATCTTTATTATTGTTACGTAGTAATTAGTTGCTGTAAAGTTAGGTACTTTGTTTGGACTGATTTATCTTCCAAAATAAAATAACTTTGTCCATGAAATGGTTTTTCAAGCTTGTACACAAAAAGTTCAGAACTAAACAAATTCCTGGTAATGACTTAAATGAGGTTAGATTTCGTTATCTGGTTTGGAGGCGGAATATGCCTCTTCAAGTCGTACACACTCTTAGAACTTTCAGAAGCAGTAAGAGGGAGGTAGAACTTGTTACATGGATGATTGAAGCTGTACATTTTGCAGAAACTTTTCTATCTGTACTGTACATCAGGTAGAAGCTGAATTTGTAAAAAAGGTAAAAAGCTAGATTGAAATGAATCGAGTCATAAACTCGGAAAGCGTAACGGGCTGTGGCGTAGGGTACAGTTGGCAAAGGCGTGGAAATGTGTATGAAAACCTGAGCTGGTCTAGACGACAAAATCTGAATTTAATTTAAATTCATTGATTTGATTATCCATATGTTGCACTCAGTCGCAGTGACAGTCATTAACACATGTGGATATTTTAGGTATTATCTGATCACATCCTTTTGCATAACAAATTGCAACTAATTTTTATGCTTGTGACTCGATCATCCGACATTTTTGTGCATGTAGAAATTCCTCGAAAAAATAACTCAATCTCAACTCCACACTTACAAATCCATATAAAACTTTTATTCAATTTCTTGAGAATCTAGCAAAATTTTACATTAGTGTTGGTCTCTCTATCACAAGATTGTACACAAATGATGTGCCAAGCTTTTGTGCCTCATAAATAGGTAAATGTGACATTTTTGTGCTGCGATGAACTTGTAATAAAATCTGCTGGGGCTAAGAACGTTTTCCGAGATGTGCTTTTTAAATCAGTTGAAACCCAATGTTCATTGACACATATACAGGCTATGGACAGGTGTATATTTCCGGTAGGACGAACCGTCTAATCTTAGCCTACTCTCTACCACTACACCCTTCATGCTTATCTCCAGGGCTCAACAGTTACCAAATTACCTAATATTAGATTTCACCAATTCCAGCGTGATACATTTTACAATCGATCCCTACTGGAAATATGTAGGTTGCATGTCTGCATCATTGCATAAAAATGAAACAAAACAATGTCTCTAAAATCCAGAACGAGTCATTCAATTATCCACTTTAGGAAATCGATAAAAGGTACTTACAACATTTCGAAATTGTCTGTGTTTTCAATAAAGAAACTAATTAGGTGTGTTCATGCAGCCTCAAGCTTTGGGAATCGTGATGCAATTATAAGCGCAATTTCTAGAATATCGTTAATATACTAAAATCATATTAGAGTGTCTGCAACTCAAAATATATAAAACTTTTGGAGAAAGCCTTATTTCACCACTTTCTCTTCGAATTGTAATTCTATGCTAAAACACCATAAGGTCCTACCTTAATAGTCGTATTCAAAATCCACAAAAACCCCTACTGCACAGCTATAAAAATAAAGTATTTCAAACACCCAAGGTTTTTTCCATATTATTTCTGACCACAAAATCTAGACGGAAATATTAACCATATGAGTTTAAAACGGTGAAACTCTTTATTTAAAGTATCTTTTCAGTAAAAATGGCTTTTTCCTTTTGTTAGCTGGATTTGTGCCATTTTCTTATATTATTTCATTCGATAAATCTTCCTTTTTCTTATACATTTTCTCTTTCATCCTAAAATTTTACAATTTCTTTAGTACAAAAGCATACGTAACTAAAGACTGAAACCACTACATTAGGATCTACCAGAGAAATCATAGCAATAATAGAGGCCAACCTAGTAAAAGGAATAATACACGACCAAATATTGGATCAGAGGGAGAAAGAATACGCTCTGATTTGACTGATTTATTTTATCCTGCACCATTTCTACGCTTTCTTTGAACTTTTACTTTTACGATATTATCTCAATTTCTTATCTATATACTAAAATATGTATCCTAACATCATCACCAAGACACATGCAGTAGAAACTGTCCATATATCACGTCTAATCCAATTTTTTTGGGAATTTGAATTGAATTGGCAATTTTGTTACGCAATTCAAATGAAAGTACTAGGTCGCTTTGGGAGTTTAAGCCTGTACTTGGTCTAAAAGTCAATCTCCGTTGAAAATACTTTTACATGGAATTTTTCAGGCTGGGCTACCTCCTTTTTAGTCCCCTCTACTAGCTTGGTTGCTGGAAGTTCCAGTTTCCGGCAACATTTCAAGTATTGGACATTTGAAAATCCAGAAAGTTGAACTTGATTAAAATAATTTATGAACAACCCCTCAATAGAAGTAGCAGTTGGGGAAGAGTGAACAACGAAAAAGACGATCTCGCACACTTGACTGGATATTCTCACATATCTAGATTTCCTTTGATACAGCTTCGATGAATAAATTCATCTTTGGCAAGATACAAGGGAACTTAATCTAACCTTTGTAATATATCATATTATAATAAGGCCCTTTTTTGGCTAAAAGTTTGCATAATATTTCCATCAAAGAAGTAAACTATATATGAGTAGCGTTACAAAGAATTTCTTTTTACGTGAAGGAAGAAATAAAATGAAATAGAACGTGGATAGAACTTGACCCACGCACTCAACCAAAAACTTTGATTCAAATTGAACCAAGAAAAAGTACTTTAATCGCTTTATTCTTTCCCAAAATCAAAGTACTAGGATGTTTCGAGTAATTTCCAGAAAATCCGACTTTTTATTTGAATATTAAGTAGGATCAAGTTCGGTGCACTTCAAACAATTTGAAGATTTATCATAAAAGAGGTTACCTACAAAATGATACCATTGGTTTAACTCCGTAATAAATGCATTCATGTCGATGTCATGTTTTACTTTTTAAATGTGTCATTTAAGTTCTCAAACCACTCTGACACTTTTATCTAATTCTTTTTCAATTAATGTCTAATCTACTAATCTCCCGTATAATGTACTATTCGGTTTACAGAGTGCATCTGCCAGCTAATGTTCATTTTCTCCTAAAACCCGTCCTTGGAATCTGCTTCAGTATTTTTTAGACAAAATATTATTCAACCTTTGGGGCCAATTGCGACAATCCACTAAAAGCATTATGATCTATCATTTATATCACATAGTACAGTTATTTACTTGGTTTAATGTTTATACGCAAATCGGTTTGAATCTAAAGAACGATTTGTTATGTTAACCTCATGATTTAAATGAAAAGGTAAAGAGAAGGGTGGTGTGGTATTTGTATTCATTCAGAACCGAAGCGGAAATAGAGTGAAAAGGCGTTTGAAGTAATTTACTACATTCATACCAGATAGGAAAGAGATAGTAGTCTAATTCTAAAAGTAAAGCAGTGACGGCAAACGATGAGCATTTACTTGTTTACAACTAGTATTGGCATTAATGACGCATTGAAAGGCTAATAAATCACTTGGGATTTATCTAATACTCTATCGGCTCTTATCCTATGAATCTTACATTGTGTGAGGAGTCGTCCATAAACCCTAGAGTAGAATTCTACCTTTTAATAAATGCTGATCTGAATTTCAATGCCCTTTACAACTACAAAGAAAGCAGGTGGGGGCAGCTAAGAAAAGAGCAATTTGACTTTTTATAGTCCCAATGCCTTTAAAAAGGGTAGAGGTCAAGTGAATTGGGGATGAAAGGCCATTTATGACGTCCCAAGCTACTCCTAAATTATCAGTTGAAGTATAGGAATTCGTTAAATCAGTGAAAATGGTATAGAATTTGGCCACACATCACTGATGGGCACTCCCTAATAGGTGTGTGTGGACTAGGCTCCATTAAATCACCTAGAATGAAAGGTAGTTTTGCCAGAGAAAGGATGAACTGACAACAAATGTTTGCTCTCTTTTGTACTCTGATGGAAGGAAAAAGCTTAGTTGCGAAAATTAGAGAAAGAATTCTCAGCAGAATTACGTGTGACTGCTTTTTCGGACTCGGATTGTTTTTGTGGTTTTGCCAAAGTGCTCTCAACGATTAAACTCAACTGAATCCCACAAATTGTGCTTTAGTGGTTTGTTTCTTTTTGTGCAATTACTAGGTACTACTATATCCACACACATGAGTCAGAGTCAAGATTCCAAAAGCAATCTCGGGTTGGGTGGATATGAAAGCTAAACAGTTGTGCCTATCTAGTTGGCTTGTATCAGTTTAGTTGTAGTTGGAGCTAATTCGCAAGATGAATTGATGTTTTTACTCTTGTACTACACATGTTAATCCTTAAGGGCTTGTTCATTAATCTTGTACTATGTAAGTTTTCTCAATTTTGGTTCATTTGCCAAAGTTTAGGGTAGTAGATGAGATTTCCGGGTGATTTTAAGTCTAGACTCGGATCGGGTTTTAGGGCTGGGTTAAACGTATTGAAAAATTAGGCTTATATTAACTTTGGGTGATTGATTAGGGTTTAGGGTAAAGTTGCATTTGTAAATGTTACCCCATGCATTTACTCATTTTGAGTTTGTACCACAACCACCCTATTCTTAAAGCTTATGATATGCACTTTAAGTTACGAAAGCGACCTAAAACTTCAACAAATGTAAGGCACGTGAATAATGGACAGTTTTGGTTGTAATGGTTTTTTTTTATATTTCTATAATTTGCTCTTTGTTTTGGAGAAAAATGCTTCTTTTATTGGAATCAATCAGTTTGAGCCTCCTTTCAGCTGTCGGTATGGGTATCATCAAGAGAATGAAATTGTTTTCTGAAGTCTGATCATTACACATTATCCTTTTTTGTCCTTAGTGTTCGAATAGTTTCGAATCAATAACGATGTAACAGGCTGTCGGGTTTCGATGGATTTTAGCTTTTGTATTCGGTAGTTATTGCTTGCTTTGCTACAAGAATTGGCTTATTATCCTATTATCCATTTAATATAAATTCGAACTCAGCTGTGTTTTTAGCTTTTATAATATGCTACTGCCTTTAGCAACAGTATGAGAATGCGTTGCACCCTTAAATTTGATAATTAGGTACTTTGTACTTTACTAAATTAAACTTTACTTTCTTCCATGGTATCAACTTTTACTTTACTTCTATCATATTTGCTCTCTACTTTTTACTTTTTAATACAAAATAATTAGGTACAAACTTTTTGTCTCAGAAGACAATTTGAACAGGAAACCAAATGAATTCCAGTAGGGTGCATTAATTTTAAATTGCAAAATGCACAGATTGGATTAAGAGAAGCTAAATATAAAAGATCTGAAAAAGATAAAGACAATTTTTTCTTTGTCTTTGGCTGGTGCAGTAAAACAATGAAAATCCTAAGATGACAAAGTAGACTTGATGAGTTAAGACTGATCGAAAGTCTTTTGAACTCAAGTTGCCTCGAGAGTGACTTTCTAATCTTCGTTCAAGAATAAATAATACTGGTTCTTGGAACCCCGACACCGAAAATGATAATCGGAGTAGAACAGTCGGTGGGCCAGGAAGAATCGTCGATTAGCATTTATACCCAAACTAATAGAGATTTGTAGATGATAGCATTTAAGTGGCTGTCTGCTTATGTACAGTGTATGAAATAAGCTTAGAGAAGAGCTAATCTAGGTATTTTGTATATCTTAAGAGATTTTGCTTGAGCATTTCAATTTGTTTGCAGTCTTGAAGATAATGAGATCTGACGAATGAGACTAGACGACTATATGAATAGTATGTCACCCTTACTTTGCAATGACTCTGTGGATCAAAGGGACATTTCTCTTCGCTTCTTTTTAACATCACTTTTCTTTTCTCTATAAGTTGTCTATGTTACAGGCTTTTTAAAGCAATATTATGAAGATACGCAGTTTTTGACCAAAATTTCTCATTTAAACAACAATGTAAAATTGTGTATAGTAAAAAAATTGAGTGATGTATGGGTTTTAAAAAGCCTTTTTTAAAAAAAAGTCCATCTGGCCTGTAAAAGGAACCTCAATTTAGATTAGCCTATAATCCTGGTTATATCTGGGAATGTATATTATCAAATCTAATTTGTAGGATCAATCTCTTGAATCACGTTTTCGTTGAGATGGCAAAAAAATGCAATAAAATTACATTTCCTAATTTAAAAGATCAAGCTCATGGATGCCTGGGTTATTATGTCTTAAACCATGTCCTTTCTTAGTATAACGTGACCATTATTGGGCAAGGTCAGATACTTGGATCAAAAGAATTAGATAAGCTCGATTTTTTACTTGGATGTGTGATTTACCAGGACTTAGATAGAGATGATGCTGCAGAAGCTGCGAGGCACAAAGCACATGCATTTGAGCTGGAGTCTTATAAAACTAGAAAAATGATTTTGTGATATAAGAATTCATTGTAATTAATTTCAAAAAGTCATGAAAAATCTTAAAAGTAATTTCACCGAAATTCTTAAAAGTAAGTCAATTTTTGTAACAATTCATATGTAAAAATGCAATTATTTTTCTAACTCGTAACTTAAATTAACAAGAAAAAACATTGACAATTTCAACAAGATTTTATTGGCATTTTGATATCTGCACCGTTGAGATAATTGATTTGCCTGAAATTGCATTCTGTAGTAATCACCCTGTGCAAATAAGCAAGTGCAATTTGGGCGAACCCTTGTTAAACCACAAGGAGCAAGTTTTGTTGACCTGATTCATCGTAAATAAATTGTTCTTTTCTTACCAAGTCATGTCTCTCTATCTCCACCACTGTAGTGTTCCCTAAAGCCGAGACTTTGGAGAAGACAAATGACATCTGCTAAATCCGATTTACTTGAAATTGGTAAGTTCACTTTAGTCTCTGTGAGATTAAGATGTGAGATTTGAAAACCTTAACAGATTCTAGATTCATGTAGTGATGATGAAATGATGATGTTCTTTCACGAATAACTGATGCTGGTACGCTGGTTGTGGTGATGGTGGTTGGGGATGGTGATGCTATTCTTGGTGAAATGTTCAAAAAAGAAAATTAAATTAGATTTTCGCCCCTTTTCGATTTATTTCCCTTTAGTATACCTTCACTCATCATTCTACATAAGACAATTTGACATTTTAGTAAAAAAAAGAAATAATACTTGTTGACGTGTCAACTTTCGAGTGATAAAACCCGTATTTTAATTTCCTTTTTTACATGTGTTCAGTACATCAAATTGAACGGGCCAGCAAAGCTTTATCACAAACTGTGAGTGTGCTCTAGTTTCTGTGTAGTTTGGCCTTTAACTTCTAGCTGGCTTAGTGTTCCAAAAGGTCAAGGAACTAGAAATGTAATCTGGAATAGTTGAAATACATATGGTCACAAGTTACGATGGTAAATTTGACCTCGAGGTCAATAGGTCACTTAGGCATACATTGTCAAGTTTACAAGGCAGACATAGAGATAGCAATTCGAGTATCATTACATCCACTTAAAGACGACCCTCATCATGCAATATGCCCCCATGTCTGCCTTTCTCTTTTATCTCATAGTATTTTCCCGTATTTCTCTTGCAATATTCACCCCTACTATCATAATAATACCATATTTTATTTTGCTTCAAAAACTATCAAGTCTAATTGGCAAGGCTCAGACTAAATGCAGAAGCTTATAGAAAACATCAAAATCAATTATCCTGTTTTTCTAAAATCCTATTTAGTTCTTGGAAACTACATATTTCATAAGAGCTGGCTTAAAAATGGAAGCTTAACTGTCTCTTCTGGGACACTTTCAGTAAAGTCAACTCTTGGGTTGACGTCCGGAACAACTTGAAATGACGCTGGTAATTGCCAAAACCGCACCTTGCACCCATATCTTACCATTATATAAGACTGTCATATATATAATCACCACAATGCATCTGTAAACAAAAAATGAATGTGTTTTATTATGACGCTTCCTCTTTTATCACAAAAAAGTTTTTACAATTTTGTGAATGTTTTATTCATCGCTTTCTCATATATTCATTAATTTGAAAAAAAATCTAATTTGCTTTCAAAACAAATTATCTGCCATGTAAAACACAACATTGATGATTTTTATAATGTAAAAGTTAGAGTGGGTCATGAAATTCATGTCATTGATGCATTTGGTGGTCTTGGTGCACCACAAAAAAGATTACTCTGAAATTAGAGGGTGTGTGTAATAGAATAGAAGCATCAGAGGAGTAGGTAGTAGTACTGGACACTAAATAAATTTACGATTTATGAAACCTTAGTAATTTTCCAATCAAAATTCTTTGGTTGTGCCTTGCGTGCATTTAATGATTGTAGCAATCTTCTGCTCCAATTAGTCCCAAGAGGTTTTTACTTAGGTAATAATAATAATGATTACTCTTTGCTAATGCTTTTCATTACATATTGCATTGCTTCTTGTCTAAGATTATATATACTATGTGACTGAATACAGCTAAACGTGAATTATGGAGTAGAATACATAAATCGTATAATGTGAACTGCACTATGACATGACACATAATCACTCGCAAAAACCAAAGTGACGAAAACGATTTGCTAGGAAAATAATTTGATTCCCAGTTTCACCTAGTAATTTCTTATTGGAATTGCATTGGTTACTGCTGACTAGCGTTTGCGTGTGGATTTGGATGCTATAATGTTTTCACATTATGGAATGTTTTCAAAACAGTAGGTAGGGTTCCTTTGACATTTTCTCTTATCACGAATGCTCTAATTGATGATTTAGCTCCCCCAAAGAACTATCCCTTTACCATTTTAGAAACCTTTTAGAGCGGCCGTTAAGATAACAGCCGTGGGGATAACCATATTTTTAAGAAAAATGAAAAATCTATCAAAACTTCATATTATGAAAGTGTCTTAAAAACTGAAAAAATTGGCATCCCGTGGGATTCCTGCACTAGGAAATGTAGCACGTCAACCTGCGTCATCATCATTCATCTTTGATTGATTAGAGTGCCGAGTGTGAGGACAAAGTGTTTGTATTTATTTATATCTCACTTGACACATCTTTACGTGGAATCACATTATCAAAAGACGCACCTTGTAATTTTAGATTTGTGAACTGCTTCCTTATAGGCATTTTCTTTTGAAGCTCTATTTTCAACTCATAACAATTAGGCCAAATTTTGCTGAAAGGTGCGTCTATGACCTTAGAGTTGGCAATGTCGTGTTGAAAATTAAATTCTGACAATTTAACTACAAAGATACCTCTGCCTTTCCTTTACTAAAACGTCAAGATTTAATTGTAACCATATTTGCCTGTCGTACTACTACTACTCTGACTCCTCTTAATAAGTTTCTTCTAAAGCTTATCGAATTTGCATTTTAAGTCCTGCTCTACGTCTTTATAAAAAGATGTTAGAGGTTTTTCTATTTTTGGCAGCAAATCAATCAAATGAACCGACAGTTTCAGATTACATTAATCTCACACAGTCACTGTCTCATTTGATAACGCATATAACTTTTTAACTACATATAATCCTCATACCAACATATATCTTAGATATTTTATATGAAGAAAAGAGTATTGCATAAAATTAGAATTAATTAGGTAGCTCAATTTGGGTCATTTCTTGTGGGACAGAATAACAGCCCTTATGCATCGTTCCAGAAGATTATGTATGCTGAGGGTTGAATTGTGGAAAAAAATTGCAAAGCCTTTATACTAAATAGATTAGAATTAAAATTGAGAGTGTAGGGGTTGGTTTGTATAATAAAAGAAGATTTGATCGACGCTGGGAGATTAGTTAGAACTAGAAATATAATACTGGACTAATGCATCTGAGCAAATCCAAGAAAGTATTCTAAATGTTAAGAAGTACTTCAGGAACGTTTGATAAGTCTAAGAAAGATGTCCTCAACAATAATAATATTTCTTCTTGGTCAATTTAGTACTATGAATTGAACTTAATTGATTGAAAAGTAGGTATTTTGGGATTACTCAATCTGACATTAATGTAATCCCATTTTGACCTTTACTTACGTGTATGCTGGGTAATCCACGCCCACTAGGATAGCTAGATTTAATCAAGTTGACTTATCTTATACAATAACAAGTCACTCATACCATAATTGTACGAAGAGATAGAACATGTTATATGCATAATTGATTTCCGTTTTATAGATTTTGTTATTTATGACAATTTTACTTGTTATATCTTTAAATATTTGATTTTCATCCATTGTTTTTACCGGTGTTGGCTTTTATTCGTTTATCCTTAGATTAGTTATGAAAGCCTCAATTAGAAGGTTTTTCCAAGTTTTTAAGAAATCATACTTGTCGTCATGATACCCATGCTGCGGAAACTCCCTAGCTTAATTTTACACAGAAATTAATTAACGGCATTCAAAATAGAATTCAGGCCATCTCATTACACCATTATTGTGCCATTGTTCCTTTTCATAGAATTTCTGGAAATATTTACAAAAGAAATATGGTTTGGTTTTACTTCTCATCCAAAAATAAACCTGTCTTTGCTGACTTCGAATTGATGTCGAGGTCATCTCTACGCCAAAAAGATTTTTTTTGTTACTTTTGACTTGTGTCTCTGGCTAGCTTTTGCTTGTGATATTTTATATTCTGCACTTGTGTCACCTAAGTTTCCACGTGCGGCCACCTGCTTCGAAAACCTTTAGGGTTTCTCCTCCAACAACACAAAGACAACACGTGCAGTAAGAAATGACAATTATTGTACGAAAGTTTCTTTGATGTGCTAGAAACAAAAATCTTTTCCATCTCAAGCTATCTAGGTTAAAATAGCCATTGGATGCGACATATTGTACAAACCAAAATGTAAGAAACACTTCCCAGCCTGGTGGGAATTAAGTCAAGGAATTTTATTGTGTCAGACAGGCTCAAACATTTCTATCCATTCGGTCTCTTTCTACGGAAATGCAGTTTTACATTGTGTAACACTATGTAGATTATTATATAACTGGAAATATCATAAGTATACGAGTTTATGGTAGGGATCACATATTATTTTTAATACCGCATTTACCTCAATAATATTGACGTAGTTTGACAGTTAAACAAGTAAATTTGGTTTTCTTTAAAACAATGAGGCTTAAAATTATGCAGGTAGGTCAATTTCGACTGTTTATGAACTGTTTGGTATTGACTTTAAGCAGCTACACAAAGCGCTTTTTCAGTATTCGTAAGCAAAACTAAACTTTTTTATTATTAAAAAACCGAAGCCGAAACCTCTGAAGAGTGAGGAGGGCATCCGTAACAAAGGATGTCCGCGACACAATATTCTATATATTAGAGTACTGTCATGATGCATATACTAAGCATAACAAGTAGGGTTGTACAATGCCCATGCCCTACGAATAAATGCCTGTACTTGCCTTACTGCCCAAAATGCCGAATAAATGCCCTTTTTATGTCTTTTATGCCCAAAAATTAAATGCCAGGCATTTTAAGGCATTT
>JAQGBU010000471.1:0-27180 GCA_034698605.1 Isotoma decorata
AATTGCATTTTTCACTGTGATTTTGACTGTAGGTTAAACTTCGCGCTCGAAAATTTTGAGCTACAATCACAATCAAAAGCTAAAGTACTCTGGCCCTAACTCTCTAATAATACTAATAATAATGATAATAGTTGTAGCTGTAGCAATAATATTATTAAAATGTTATTATTCCTAACATTGCATTCCAAAAAAGTAATTTAATTCACAGAATCTGAATGCTTAAGCGTTTAAAATCTTTTTCTGTAAGCTTTCCAAAGTTGTACAACAAAGACACTTGATCAGTTACCCAAATTTCTGCAGTAAAACCTCCCATTGTGTAGTTAGTTGCAAAAGAAACTTTGGAAAAGAGTATTATTTTTTTGAAAATGCTATTAGAGATCATTGAATTGACTACAATAGATTAGTCATATTCTATAACTTCAATCGATATTTGTGACATAAAAATAAAAATGGAAAATACTTTCGCTATTTCTACTTTATTAAGTAGCGGAGCTACTTTATGTGAATGCTCATGGTGTCCGTCTGTCAGTCGGTCTGTAAACGCTCTAACTTTCCACAAAATCAATTTTTTACAATTCTGTTTACTCATATAGATAGTTGAGGACAAATGGCAGGTCAATTTCGATAAGGACCTAAATCTGCCACACCCTCTTGGCTCCACCCTCTATAGCAATAGCAGTAAATCTGCTATAACTTACGACACAAACAATTTTTTCAATTTTGTTTTCAGTTATGCATACTTTGGGCCCAAACGGACATTTGACCGAATAGGTCAAGGGTCCCACCAAGGGGGTGTGGCTGGGGCAAAGTGAGATTCATGGGTTTTTGGGTATCACAGTGTGTTCCAGTAACTTTGAACACATTGTAAACCAACTCCACCCACTGGGGAGAGTCTTAATCCATAAAATGATCTACCTGCCACTCTAATTTTTTTTAAGTCTGCAAGTCTTTCAATTTTTACAATTTTCCAGTCTGCCAATTTTTTCAGTCTGTCAGTTTGTCAGTTTATCAACAACCATATGAGTTTCGTCCGCTACTTGCTTATACCCGTTTGCAATATCTTGCATTGCCATTGCACTTCTAAATGTTACAGACTATTTTGTCAATCCTTCACTTTTTAACTCAGTTTAATCTTGCAAAAGCGATGTATGAATTTCTGTATCCCTTATTCTTAAGGAGAATAGGGGCTGTCCATTAACAACGCAAGTTCAAGTTAAAAGCTTTCGCTAATTCCAAGATGCTGGATATTATTGCCGAGTTGCTGATCTGGTTACCTTATCTCCGCTAAATGATCCCAAAAATTACCCTCAGTCTCTCCCGTTCCAGAAACGTGGAGTCGTCATAAAAAATTACCTGAGAAGTGTTGGATGATACCTTTACATCACATTTAAAGTACCAAACTGAGCATAAAATAAAAGATACATTCAATATTTTAAGAAAATGTTCAAGAAAATAGCTTCCTTCCTGTGAATTATTTATGAACGATTGTACAAGGGTTTCAACAGGATGGAAGAAATTGAGTTGAATTATAAAATGCAAATCCATCGATGTGTAACTTTGATTGTGCTCATGCAAAAGGAACACAAAGCTGCAATGAAGACAGGAAAGTAAAGGTACATTATGAATATTTTTACTCCAAATCAAATTTCCTTCTTCCCAACCCTTCCAAATGCTTAGAATCCTCAAATTTTCCTTTTTAGAACATAATAAAATATTCCAAACTATTTTGCATATGAAATGATTTTTTCAACTTAAGGACACAGAAAAGATTGTCTCGGAAATTGCAATGTTGCTCTAAACCATCGAACTGAACACTCGTTTCAAATAACTGTTCGTTTGACACTCAATAAAAAGGAAGCTTTTAACACAGTCTGCAATTCATTTTAAAAATTTGAATTCGGGAATTAACTATTTCTACGTAGTTTAAGACAAGTTTAGGTTAGACGCTATAGAATGAGAATCTAGGACGAATGTACCGTGTAGGCGTAATAAGATAAGTAGGAAGCTGGACAGGTCCAGGTGTCATCTATAATCTGCTTTATAATATTATGTCCCTAAATAATGTTAGGAAACTCCTTAGGGATTTTAAAGCCTTTTACAAAATCTCAAATCTTCAGTGAACTAACAGTAAAAGTGTGGTAAAGTAGTCCAACCTTTTCAAAAAGTAAATGATGTCTCTTATAAGCGGCAAGAAAGATGGGGATAAGGATAGTTTTTTAAATCCTATTATATCAGACACCTTCTTTAGGTCAGCTTTATAAAATACGATTTCCATCAAATGTTGAAAAAAAAGAAAAAGGAATTCCACGAGGCACAGACCCATTTAGGTATTCTAAACTGTGTACTTTGGTTATGGCATTAAAAGAAATTCCTAGAAAATGACGTTTATGTAACTGTACATGCTGCTTTTGAATTCTTTATTGAATTGTGGGTGAATAAATAACATCCAAGTTTTAAGACGTACATCTAAGAAACCAGTAATGTGTCCGACAGAATTTAAATTTTTGTAAGTGTTCTTCTATGTAGTTTTGAAATTTCCATGTTCATCCCTATAATTAGAAAAGAATATCAAAAATAAGAAAATAACAGCTCATGCCTAGAAGATTCCGTTGGCTTAAGGTTATTCGCAAGATCTCAGAAACCAGGAATCGTGAACTTGAACGGCTTATTCAGAAACACAAATGTCTTCAGTCTTGAGCACAATGTCCCTATCAGTAGAAAAAAAGACAATGTCCATGTCTGTCCGTATATTCCTTGGTTTTTTAAAAATTGAACCCCTCACCAATAACTCCAAGCGAAATTTTTCTTTATAAAACCCTAAAAAGTACGTATAATTGATGTAAAATACCAATTCCTCACAGATTTTGCAAATCAACTTGCTATCAAATCTTTGTGTACAGTTGAATAGCCTTATTATACCTTGAGAAAAGTGTGACAATTTGGTACTTCATCATCATGAACTTGAAAATTCAGTATACTAAAAGTACCAAGCAAAGCGAAACCTCTCTAGAATCCCCAATCAGGCGCATAAATGCATGTTTTCCCGTTTATCAAGTAGTTTTTTGGTACATGATTTCTCTAGGTTGTAAAAATCAAATGGTTACCCTGAAAACTGGTCCAGAAAACAGCTAAAAACTTGTTTTGAATCGGAGACCCAAAGAAGGATTTTCTTAAGCCAAGAAGGTCAAAAGGTTAAAACGTGTGAGCTCTTCAAACAAAAAAGTGTATCCAGTGGGACTTTTTTAATACACTTTATATTATACCCTTCATGATTACATATAAACAGGACTATAGTCGTTTTTGAATGGTAAGCCATGATATTTGTACTGAAACGTAAGTTTAATTAATAAAAGTAAAAGATCAAGAAGCTCATCTGCTAACGTCTATCTGTTCCTCTTTATGAAAAGTAGTTGAGAAATGTGCTGTCTTTTTAGATGACAGGCTTCATATAAAAATCTAAGCGAAATTTCTCCAATGAATATAAATAGAAAAGAAAGCCTTAAGTAATAATCTCTGGAATTTATCCTTTTTTTATCCTCAAAGCATTTTCTTTTTCTTCCGCATTTTCACATTAAACAATTCCCAAGCCTTCCTTTCTAACTTTTCTGATTTAACTCCCCGTGAGGGTTTATTTCCTCGATATACATCAGTTCATGTAACTTTACATTTAATGAGGTACACTTTATTTTAAGGACCCTGGGATATTAATCCATGTTATACAACGTTGTTAGCCACTTTCTATTACACGGATACAAAACATTCGTTTAAATTTATTTTGAGAATTTACTTAACAAGACCACGTAATACATTTTTTGTTCACAAATTAGGAAAGAAACGGCTACAGGTGATGTTTTTTTTTCTAAGCCAGGAAGGAAATTGTTCCCTCTGGTATAATTTCTGGACAAACGATCATCCTCACCTCGTCATAATATTCCTAAATGCATAGTCATCAAATAAATTCAAGTAGATCACACCGTACCATTATTTGTTTTCTCAGTAGAAATACAAATTTCTTCAAAGTGCCCAAAAGTAGGGTATACTAACCCGGGCTTTATTGGAGCTGGCATATAATAGAATACAACTTCTCGCATTTTATCACATCCAGCAAACCCTTTTACTTGCAAATGCCGGGTGAAGCAATGACGTTTTTGTTTAATATCAAGAAAATTTAGGCTACACGGTTTTAAAAGCTTAAGAGATTTTATATGATGACTCCCATATTTATACTTTTAACTAAATCTTTATGACTGTTTAGTTTCTTTGTGTAAAGGAAAGAGCTTTCTTCGTTTGTGTGACGTACCCACCGTTTACAGTTAGGGGTTACCTTGTCTCCACAGTTTTTTTTAATAATTCACCTCAATAAGCTCCCCATAGTTTTCGAATTATGAGTCGTCCAAAAAGTTGGTCATTTAATGTATTTTCTTATATGAAACCTTTTTGCAACTATTACTTTTCAGAGTTTTGGATTAGCATTTGCCTATGCTACGATCTGAACAGAAGCAAGTATTGCTCCAAACACATCTCTTGTTTTTCAACAAAAGTGTCAAGGTGTTTCGGTTGCAGGGTTGATGCGAATTTCTTTTTTCTTAAGCAAGGGATTTTTTATTTTATTTTCGGTTAGTAACATTCAATTTTTTTATCGATTGCCAAATGAATGGATGCATTTCCTTTGTTAAAGCATAAATTCATACGTTTTTTTAAAAACTTTAAGGACGTGGAGCATCATGTGTGTTTTGCTTAACGTACAGATAGAACAACTACCGAAGATATACGCTGCTTTAAAACCATCTGAACCTATTAGTGTTCAGCGTCTCTCTTGAGATTCATTTTTAAAAAACTCTTAAAAACTACGTGACTAATAATAAGATAAGACTATCGTTTCTGCGGCTTAATCTAATACGCTCTGCATGATTACTCATTTTACAAATCGTAATCAACAAAATAAAATCTTTTTGTTACTTTGCTAATTATATAAATGAATTGTAAGACGGCCGAGAAGTTATCTACGAGAAATGCAATTAATCATACTAGCTTACAAGCTTATGGCTGGATTGTGCTGTGAGTCATCCTAGTCATTACTTGATTCTGACAAATTTGAATCGCACAAAACGCTCTCTGCTTCATTTTTCATCTGACCCACATCGATATTATTTATTGTAATCATTATCATTATCAATACATTAGATTCTTATGACACAGCACCCGTCCAGTGTACTAATTTGTAATCATAATAAGCTATGACACTCTCATTCTTTGTGTGGAAAAAATAGAATTTAAGACGTGGGTGTAGGTTCCTTCTGGAAAGGTAGAGTACGTGACACCCTTCAGCCATACATTCAACAACTTTATTGTCCACCACGACATTTGATCCTGCGAAACTCCAAATGACTTCTTATTAACATTATCCTACTTGATACGAGACAAGATTAGATATAAAAATGTGGCGTTTATAAATTACTTGTGGAAATTCTTAAACTGATGACTAATTTGTCAAATCAGAGCACCTGTCATAACTCATAACCCGGCCAAGTATGTTTCATTAAGACAACTTGTCGCCGGGCACAGCTAGTTTGGCGACTTTTGAACAAAAGGACCCAATGCTCTGAATCATATTAAGGGTCAATCTAAATCTTAGGCTGATCTGTCAGACTCCTATATCTCAACCATAATAGTTTGGTCTTGTTCCAGCAATTTAATTTAGATAAAGATTACACCCCATAGTTTATGAATCTGAGCTTGGTGACTCAGACTGTGTGGCGTGGGTATGGGATAAAAGTGGAATTGGAGGATGTGAATTATGAGTAGATTAAATTTATGAACAGAAACCAGCAATAGTAATGGGGTTAACTGGATCCTCAAGAGCAAAACATTCTTGCGTAGCCTAAATCTGTCGAGAAAACGCGTCCATTAATTATATCCGTGTTTTGTCAACCCTCACCACCACTACCGGCTCTACCAACAGCCTAACAATATTTATTTCTTCCTCCATGAAAATAACATGATCATAATGTAATAAATACTTCCAAAAAGAAACATTTCCAAGAAATTCTAGTCGATTCGAGAGCTACTTTTTATCATGTGATGCAAGATAACTCCACTTTTCAACCCATTCCATTCTGCTTTCTCTGCCACGAAGAAGAGATAACAAGCAAAGTGTTCTCATCGCTTTCTGTCCATTGCGTACAAATCCTTTTCTTACAAACCTATAAAATATGACGCTACAATAATACAAGAAATACATTTCCTTCAACCCACCCCGTATAATGCGTCACTATTGACTATGATTTAATGCACAAAATGCAACTTTGGGAAACAATAAGAACTAATTAGAAAATTTAGTTTCAAGGAAAATTATAAACGTGCTTGGATCCTTCTTTAGGTAGTTAAACATTTTGTCAGCGTCTCATTTAATTAGTTTTATATTTGATATTCTACATCAAACTTGACGTGAGAATTTTGAGCTTTGAACTGAATTTAAAGGATTTGATATGGAGTAAAAGTTTGTTCTTATTTAGTTCTCTCTTTTTCTTAAATGTTTAACTAAACCTATTATTTATGTATGAATTTGCAAACCCCAAATGATTTTGGAGCTGATGGAGGACATTGAAGCTTGAACTTTGACACAGTTTAGAAATAAGAAGCTATCCGAATACACATATACTCTTCTGTACATATTATGTTATGACTTCATAAAAAAAGAAAGTTTATTACTTTTCAAAATTGTTTGATTTGTAAGGTGTGATGTTTGCCCAAGAAGCTTGTGTCACGTCGTAAAAACATATTGTCTCGCATAAAAAACCCCCAAGACAAATAGTACAATTCTCTTTTCCCCGTAATACAAATCCGTCTAGTCTGCTCAAGAACTGAGACATAGACCAAGAACAGGTATTAAATTATTATACCCAGACCCTTCATATATTTCTGTGTTTCAAACCCCAGGTGTTTTCAGATTAAACAAAAACAGGAATTTCTAAAAACAGGGGTTATTCGTATAAGAATGACAACTGTAATATGAAGACAAATTTTGTCTTTTAAAATGGCTCATAATTTAATTTAGGTTGGATTTTACACAACATATAGTATTACTTATCAGCAGGGGTTAATGTCTTTAATTAAAATCTTGAGTTCTTAATAATTATAACTTTATTTAGGTAATAGTTTTCAATAAAGAGAGGAATGCAATAGCCAGGTAATAAAGTCATTTTACCAAGCAATTTAATTTGTCATTCAAACATGCTCTTCGAAAACATGATAATACATCAGACTATTTTTTGGCATCCTGAAGTTGGCGAACAAAGAACGGGTGTTCGTTGTTCGCCAAACACTGAAGCTAGCGAACAAAGGCATTTTAAAAATCCTAAACAAGTCCATCAAGGTTCGAAATGAACCTAGTCCATCTGGGTGGACCAGGTCCATCTCGGTGGCCTAGGTCTATCAGGGTGGACCAGGTCCATCTGGGTTGACGAGGTTCTTCTGGGTGGCCCAGGTCCATCAGGATGGACTAGACCTACCTAGTACATAGAAATATCGAGGTCCAATATAAACTGCAAAATTTGAAGCGATTAGCGCTTATAAAAAATAGTAACCATATTATTATTCATCTTTGGTTTAGGATTTTTTAATGCCCTTGTCCGCTAACTTCAGTGTTCGCCGAGCAGCGAACAGTTGTTCGCGCACAGGTGTTCGATGTTCGCCAAGTTCAGGATGCCCAATTTTTTAAGTTTTTCCAAATTATTAAAAATCTCAAATTCATAAAGGTATCTCAACCTTGTGGACATTTCAAATGCAAAAATATTTTTTAAAACCCGTTGCGTGTAGTCAGTTGATAAAGCGCATATTTTTCTGATTATTAAAGGCGTGGGAAGGTGTTCTCGGTGGGGAGTTGCAAAATTAAATTTAAACTTTTATCTTGTTTCCCATGAAGTTTTAGTGTAAAGGGAGAAAAACATTTTTCAACTGAATGGTCACCTACAGAGTTAAACTTGTTCATCTAATATATTCAAAAACGAGCAAGACAAGATGGTATTCTGCTTTTACATAAGTGATGTTTCTGCTCGTATGAACATATGTTGGAGCAACAAACCATGGTTATCCTGGAAATGGACAAATAATTGGCATATTTCCACTCATAATCTTTATTGAGTAGTTCGGATGCTACAGGGGCGGACAAGAAAATTAATTTAAAGTTTGTTTTATCACTTTTTTAATATTTTTAAACAAAAGTTTAGTCAATTGAGAACATATACCTTGCGGTTATTATGGGGATTGGGGTTGCATTTTTTTTTCATTAGAAGGAGGATAATGATAACTTAAGGTTACTACTACTGATAGTTACTGTTAACTTTGAGTTGATGCTTTTGTAGGGAATTTTTTTAAAATCGCTAGAGCTCCAAGCTCAATACCCTACTACTAATTTTAAAGAAAGGGTGTGGACTTTTCAGCCTTCGGTATGTTGGTTTTAATTCGGTTTTAAGGTGTTGGAAATCAACACTTTCCCTAAAATGATAACCCCAAGTGTTCTCTCTCATTGAGATACATTTCATTCTGCACCTTATTCTCAGAAAAGTGCATATACTTTCCAACGAGGAATTTTTATGTACGCAGGTAAAAATACCCGAAAAACCCCTTGTTGGTCGTATCCTGTTTAAGATGTTCTGGTCATTTCTCTTACCAATTCAACGTCTTGTCAAGATACGGCCCTTACAAAAATAGAAACTCGAGGGATGACAAAAGTACGTTTTCATGCATGCAGTTATCTAATTTCGTAAAAGTTTTTAGCTACCTTAGTGATGATGGTTGTGCAAGCGTATTGTCAGTCTTTTTACGATGCAAGGAGTCCACCGGTATTGACCATTTCAAAAGTTTTCTTTTGAATTATAATTCACTTTGGGAAAGAATAAGTGAGGCAAGTAAAAAAAATCAATTTTTGACCAAAACCCCATCCTACTTTTTCAAGCTTCAACGGCGTCTTTGATAAAAAATAGTTTCTGCTTTTTATGGTCATCAGCCCCAGCCCTGGCCTTCTTTATGCACATGTATGCAAAGGGTTGTTTATTAATCATGTGGTGTTATTCTTATCGCTCTTTTAATTATCGCTAACGTTTTAATTGAGTTGATAGAATTCTGTGAATTTGAAATTGTAATTCAAGACATTCTGGGACAATGTGGTACGGTAACCTTGCTCTTAATCCTCTTTAATCCATTTCAGCTATATCTTTTAAGTCACTAACTAAAAACTCAACACATTTTTCAGCCCTTTATGAATGAACGAGTGCTTAATAAAAATTTATACTCCTCTTCGAACTCATCCAACGAATTAAATCCAAAAAGATAAATTCGTTCACATAGAATGAAAATGCAAAATAAACAAAGGAAATTGAACTAAAAATCCTTTATGTAAGTTATTTATTTGCCAAATAACGAATGATATGTACTACATGTGTGGAATTTTTTTCTTAAAACTTTTGTGTTCCTTCTTTCCTCGAAAAACTTTTTGGATACATAACACAAAAATTCCAAGCTTCCGCATATTTCTTTCATAACAAGTGAGTGAGATCGAATGAAATGCTTAAAGAAGATTTAGTTTGCAAAAAAGCAAAAATAATAATGTCTTATTTCCTTCTTAGAACAGGAATTACTGCCAACTAGGCCAAAAATACAGAAGGAATCGTTCATAAACCATGCAAAATGACAGGAATGAAATTTCAGATGATTTAAAAACTATTTAAGGCTTTCTATGAGACTTGAATGTTCTTTGGGACAGCTACCAAGCCAAAAGCAGGGAGCAATTCACACAACCCCTGTAAGGTTGAGTGAGCCGTGTCAACATGCAACTTATAGCTATCCACCACAATCTTTCTCCTCGAACCTATCTCCTATACATACACCCTTTAACTTTATCTGGAACCCTCAGAAATTGGCAAATCCACTTTAATTTCATCCTAGTTGCGTGACGTCATTTAAACTTAATTTCCTAACTTCAATGTCAAAAAACTCGGAACTTAAGAATATTATATAGTTAAAACATCAAATGTAATTTTAGTATTCTCCTCTATCTACTGCCATATGTTTTCCAAGTAAAAACAATATATGTAGCACATCAGTACATGTCAAGGGAACTGTAATTGTTTCCAAACTAATAACATTGGAATGATAAAGAGTGGGTTATTTTACATGCTCTAAGAAATTCATCACGTTTTGAGCTCTGCTATAGAGACTTGTATAATACAGCTCCAATTGGAGTGAAAACATAACGTAAATGCGTGGTTGGGATTAATTGATTTTGAAATCATGTCCCACAACATCTTAATCAAAAAAATGGTAGTAAAAGTCCCGAAAAAAAACGAGTTGAATGAATGTACCTTAGTGTTTTGCTTTGTATGCCTTCGTGTGCAAGATCTGTCTCTGGACATAGCATTGCCAAAAGATATAATTAATCATGAAGAAATTAGAATATTTATTAATTAGAAATTATCATACGTAGAAATAAGAAACAAATCCTGAACGATTACCATATAACATATGCTAAATGGTTATAAACTTTGAAACGCGAATAGGATTAGGTCAGAAGATACAATGTTGTATGCAATGTACTTGACTAAATTATATCATTTGGGGATTGGCAATTAGCATCGTAATTTCCGATTAGCAAAACAAAAATGTGAACAAAATTAGCATTATAAATATACAATACCTATTTTTCTAATTGTGGCATATCAGGATTTGTTAAGAAAATGACTAAAAACGTATTTTAATGATTTAAAGGAATTTTATCCAGCACATTGAATAATTGAGATGAAAAGGAGTGAGTCAGACTTTGACGTATAGGGCTTAGCTAAGGTGTGGGTGGAAAACTCCATTCTTCTGATTTTAGCACTTTAGTTTGTTTTACTCGAGTCGATAATAACTATAAGATTCACCCTTCCGCCTCCGTCCGTGTGTGTGTGAAGCCAAAACTCATCTGAGACAATTTCTACAAAATTACAACTTGTATTATTTTATGCTTGTGGAACTTCTCACGATTTGTATTATTACTTGTTTATAATTCAATCCTTCCTAGAGCTTCTGAACAATTGCAGCTCAATAAATCAAGGTGACATCTTTGACACTAATAACAACATCAAAGATCACATAACAAAAGCCTTGACAATCCTGGATACAAGTAAAACTTGTACATAGTTTTTATAATTCTTATGAGCATAATATCAATTGACATGGACAACATAATACATCCACACAAATAGATGACAAAGGCTCATAAAATGGATAATTGTCATAGCCATGAATGAATAAACAATTTTGTCCATGAGGAATTTCACGGGAATGGGGCACTTTGAAAGTGTCAATTGGGGCGAAATGTAGGAAGAAGTAAAAATTCCGTGCATTTCCCCTATCAATCAAAGAAAAAAATAATAATTAATGAAAATTGCTTTCCATTGTGTTTGCTTTGCAAGAAATTTTATTGCTTCTGCATACGTAATAATGCAAGGGGTTGTTTTTAAACAACGTGTTAAAAATCTTCGGCTGTCACTTACATAAATGAGATGATGTTCTTTAAAAAGACGAAAAGATTAAGTAAAATGATTGACAGCTTCCTCTCTGTTTTTCTCCTTAAGGACTAAACAATGCTTTTTTGTGTCAAGCGTGGGACTCAATGCATGTCAGCCGAAACGGCCTTAACTTTCTAAAATATGTCATTTTAATAACCTAGTATCGGAAATAATTTTAATTTTTAAGAAAAACATTAAAAGATGTAATACATGGAATAATCCGAGTTTAGTGCAATAACTTCTGTCAACGTGTGACAGAATGGTGTGGGCGATTTACTCCAACATTGTCATCATCGTCAAGATTATTACCAAAAATATAGTTCAGCAGCCTAATGCACTATAGTTTCCAGTTGAACTTGAACATACAAATTGCCTACTTGTGTCTGGCTTCAATTTCTCCGAATTAATGCAACAAATATCGTTTTCAAATCCTCTTTTACTATTTACGTCCTTCAAAAAGGATTTATTAAGACAGGAGACTTCCCTCAGACACTCTATTTCAGGGTGATGATGCTTCACACAAGAAATCTACAGACTACATAGTAAACTGCAAAGTTGTATTCGAACGATGAGTTTTTTGAAGCTTCTCCTTGAATGAATGATTTCCGAGAAATAAATAAATACAAATTACTTTCTAGCCGCCTTGGAAGGACGGTAAATGAAAGTAGAAAATACATTCTTACGCTGTTTTGACTTAGCAAGCTACAATTCTTGTTTGTTTTTAAAATCGTTATCGTTATTGAGTCTCTTAGTTCGTTTAAAATGTTGAAAATGTATTTAATTTACAGGCATTTTGTTATATAAAGTCAAATTTAGTTTTAATTGTAACTGTTATTATAAAACGAGTTATTAAGGGATAATTTCTACCCTTGGACACACTACATGTGTCTTTTGTGATCTTACATATCAGGAAAAGCCACTATTCATCAACTTGATTCAATAAAATACATTGATCTGGTAAACTTTATATGAAGATTAATCGAAAATTACTTTGAATCATTAATGCAGAAATTCAGAAGAGTATTTATGCCAGGAACTCTTTAAGCATGTTAGCAGTAACTTAAATTTACATAGTTAGTAAAAGCCCATTTAATACAGAAACAATCATTTCATGTTCATTTAGAAGACCTTTGATGGCTTGAACTACAATGATGTAATTAAGTAACTGTTTAATTAGTAACAATTGAAGTTACTGAATCTGACCTCCCTCCCTCTTTACGACAGGACGGTACCATATTAGTAGAAAATGATAATTTAAAATTAAAACAAGTCTTTCTTTTTCAAACCGAAGTGAAAACGAACCACCTTTTTTCGGTCGGATGAAACCCGTTCTCTAACCAAATCACAATTAAACAACTTTTACTTATTGTTTTCAAAATTGTATTAATAAATTGAAACAAAATTGATTTGGCTGGAAACAGAAGGTAATATGACGTTCGTCTTTTCAGTAGATCGAAACCTAATTAATAGCTCAGAATGTTCGGTCGGAACGAAACCCACTAAAACTAGCATAATAAGGAAATTTACTACTGTAATAATGGTTAAGCAACGTTCATCACCATCCTTAAATTTCGATATTACTTCCAATTAATAGCTTCATTTGTCACACCAAACATAAATCTGGTATGCCAGTTAAGAGTTTTGTCCTGGGGGTACAATTTCTGCAAATACGGGATTAAAGTTAATATTGGAAATGATTTTCACGATCAAACGTTTTTAAATTGCAAGAATTTAAGGTGGAAACGTTGGAAGAGAGTTTATCATATAAATGAACGTCTTTCTTGCCAGCAACTGCAGAAACTACTGTTTAACGGCTAGTAAAAAGTAAATCGAACCTGTTCCTCTTTTCAACTACCTAATAGTAACATGTAACAAGTAAGACAACTCAAAAGGCTTGTCTCACTTTCCCCTTTTCCGACTTTCTAACTCAAGTTAGGCTTCCCAGTATGCAGTAACAACTTAATAGCTACTTTCATACGAAGATCTCCATTAGTCCATAACATTTTGTACAAATCATGCGAGGCATCCAAGAAATTTTAAAATGATACATTTCGAAAAACACCCCTTAAACATTTCTTTTTATTCCTTGAGTATCAAAACAGGATATATGTTAAAGAATTTTCACAAGGAAGAAACAGATTTTTTTAGCAGTGACACTTCGTACTACAAACATTTCTTCACGTTTCAAGAAACCCATGGATCACTCCTCAAATACGTAGATTTTGATAGAATAAACCCGGGTACATGTCCACTACCATCAAACCACCATTACCCCAAGCTAATATCGGCGAGGATTAAAGTGAGGAGGCGAATATTGTTATTATTATCAGTCGTTTGTAGGTCTATTTGCTTGTTGGTGAGGAGTGAATGACGTGAATTCCCACGACCTTACCAGATGTACCAAAATATTATGTATGAACAGTCCTCATTCCCTCAGTTCAACCTCAGCCTCACTTTGTTTTCTCCCCACACGAGAATTCTTATTTACCGTTTAGAAGTAATGTACCCTGACTTTTTTCCTATTTTTTGAAATGTTTGGGGAACGCTTGGAATGAGGTTTTGAAAGGATGCAATGCAAGGGACGCAGAGTTTAAGAGGGAAGATTGGCAATACGAGGTAGCTGTCACAATCACTAAGCGTCATGCAACCCCCACTCATTTATAAATTTTAACGATTCATTTGTGGTTGTCTTTCGTAATGGTCGAATGAGAACCCCAAGAAGAGGTGTTTCTCCTGAGGAGAATAGATGAAGTATGGAATTATTTATACTGATGGGGGTTCTTATTCAAATAATACGGATATAAATTTTAGAAAATTACGAATAAAAACACGTTTTAATCCTTAATGAAATTTCCAATCGCTTGGATGCCCAGATTTTTGAGCTGACCTTAAGGTCAGCTCAAAAGTGACCCATGTACTTTTCACTTGTTGACGTGGTTGGCTAAGGCATTTTTCAATGCAGGTCGTCAATTTTTGTCCATTCACTTTTCCTACAACCTAAATGATGCAGTTCAACTTGAGTCTCACATTTCCCCTAAACTTTACCCAATCATAATTTATGAACAACTGCTTGGAAAGACAGTGGTGAGGCAAGGGTGAAAGAGTATAACAGAACTAAGGGTACTGTACATAAAGGGAAAGAATGTATTCAAAATGTAAAATTCGGGTGAAAGCATTTTATGTGAGGAGGCAAGTGGTGGCAATATGAATTCAGGCGAATCTCTTTCCCCGAGTGTGCCATTCTAACACAAATAAATTTCTTCTTTCTCCCTGTTGCTTCTTCTGCTTCATTCTTCTAATAATAATCATCTTCATTGCGGCTACGATGCGATGTGATACCCGGGTATAAAAAGGGCACCCGGGTCCAAAGAAATCTCAATTCAACTGTAGCTCACATCAGACTAACATCACCAAACTACTACCATCACCTCTTAACCTTTTTGACTTTCTTCACCCCAATCCGACAGTCCAATACTTTAACCTTAAAAATTTACAAATACAACAACGGATCGGTGAGACATTTATCAACCTTTTGACCTCCTCTCGTGAACACCGACAAAGGAATATTCTTGCTCCCGCTATAATCCCAGGGAAAGTTTTCCAAAAAAAAACAATTTAGACCGTTTTCGTCGTCAAGTCTTCAAACAAAATATCCAAAAATCTTCCTGAGATTTTATCTCGAAAACTCTTTGGACTCCTTCCATTCTTCCTTAACACAACCGTAAGTATGTTTAACAAAATTTATTTTTCTATCTACTGTATATGTAGAGTTAGTTGTCTCAATTTTACCCCCAAGCTGACTTTTATGTCAACTTGAGGCAGTATTGAAAGACGAGTAAGGGGGAGAAAACTACAAATCTAGATTTAGCATCAAGCATCTTTAACTTAAATAAGTAGAGAATTTAGCATCACTTAAGATTTTTTAAGGATAGAAAGAAAGCTGGTAAACTACATGGTCTCAATTCATACGGCCAGGTCATCCTGGGGCATTGTGACATTCCTAAAATATTATAAGATTTTTTTCATGAACACAATAAGAAAGAAGCGAACATCTTTCAATTAAACTACGAATTAAGTGTTCAACAATTTAATAAAAGTCTCAACTTTCAAAATTACATTTCAGATCAAAAAAACTCAATTTTTCATCCAATCATTCAAAGCTTTAAATATGTTTCCGTCAATGTCTTCTTCCAAACCACTCGTACAATCAATTGATTTCCTTTTCATATCTACAAAAAAATATCTACAAATTTCATACGAATGGATTATCCAATAATAAATATTCGGCATTATTCTCTCATCATATGAACATAGGATTATGTAAAAATGTGTGCATGAATCGTGCAGATAAAATGCCATGCTTTTACTTACTAAAAGTTACAGACGGTCAATCCTACGGGATCAGGTTTAGTAGCGTGGATTTTAGTTAATCACAATTTCATACATGATATACTATTATTATCTCTTTTTCACGTAAGTAATAAACGTGCTCTGGTATTTTACTAAATGAAACTCACATTTTCGAACCCGATGCGTTTCGTACTTTTTATTTATTTCTCTACTAGGAAGTGTAATAATATTATTAGAGGCAGTAACAAAGTTTGCTAGAAAACAATGAAATGTTATCCCCTGTGTGTGTGTACAGTACATGTCCAGTCCTGAATACTAATTTCATTATAATTATCTTGATTAGGGATGGATTTCATGGTGTTATCTAGCAAAAACAGATATGGATTAGTAGGAAATACAAGCACTTCATACCATATAGTTAATCAATGTATGCGGACACTACGTATTTGGTTCAATAGGTACGTGTGTACTTGATATGGTAACAGGGGTATTATTGGTAGTGTATTCTTGTACTGCCTTTACCCAACCCAAAGGGTTAGTCTTAATCTCACCTCGTTAACTAAAGCCTAAAGTTATCCGTAAAGTAAGCGTCATCCTCAAATGATATTATTTGGCTAGAGTTTGCAACCAAACTAACAAAATATGAAGGGAGAGTTCTTAGCTGTTTTTTTAAATAGAAAGCGTGATGAAGCATGTGAGAGCATTAATTCTTTTTAGCCCAGATAATCATATAATGAATTCAATTCAATGTGAATTAAAGTGACAGAGTGACAGAGTGTATATATGTGGTTGCATATTGGTGCCAGCATCTGGTGGTAGAGCATTATAAAATATTATTAATATCTTAAAATTAAGGTTCTAGCTTATAAAGAAAGCAGGAAGATAGGCAGCCCGTTCAAATAGACAAGAAAAAATTATCCAGTTGAAAGCCAGTTGTGATTTTGAAATCAGTCCATGTCAGCATGTATTAGTACTAATTTCATGAAGATTTTGCCTAGTAACTTTGTACAAAAACAGCTAAAGTAACATTTATGGTATTGACAACATTAACATTAGAAAAATGTATTAGATTGGCAAAATTTAACTTCCCTTTTAGTTTTTTAAGGAATTTTTCGTCTGAGGATTTAAATCCGTACACAATCATTTTTGCTGGTTAAAGAAGCTTTTAATTTTTGACATTGTTTGTACTCGCTCGCTGTATATATCCGTTTAGAATATCTTCGTTTAAAAATTCATATGCTTCGTCATCCAATTCGAAATAGCCTTCCACATCCTAGACCACTCCATCTGAATCCAAATGACTAGGATTTTTTAAGCATAACGTAAAGACAACTGGAAGAATTCCTAAAGACTCTTACTAAAAAAACTTTAAGGTAATTTCCTTCTACAGCTTTTGCTTAGAATAACCGATCCTTTATACGCTGATGATAAGGGATTGCATAACGAAATTTTACCTTGTTGGTTGGTATAGTGGGCGGGTCTGAGTTACACGATGCTCACTATTATCTCAGACAATCGTTAGTTACTATAGGTATCGGTAATAAATACTATGAGATTAGTTTGAAGTGTGTCAACGGATTATGTTTCAATATATTTGTTATTATTTGGCTACTACCTGACTCTAAAGCTCTAGCATCTCCAAAAACTTATCTTTAATTAAGTACCACTAACCACATGACCAAAATCACTGGCATCTAATCTGACTCAAGAAGTAACTTCTTGCAGTTCACAAGTAACGCATAACATATTAAGAAAGTTCACTAAATTTAGGTATACGCCTAGCAGCTGGACTTTCTATCTAGATTTATAAAACAACCCATTTTGAAATTATTTACCAAACTGTGCCAAGAATTTTTTATAAAAAATCCTCCCTAATGGCTTAACATAAGTTCCTTAAAATAACATTTACCTTTAGTTCTGAACCCTTTCCGTGAGAATGTTATAAAAAGGACATCACATAATTTGAATAATCCTTTAAATTCACTCTCTTACACAGGATTAACTACATCTGCTATTTTCCCTAATTAATTTGGCTTATTGGAATATAAAGGAATCTGAGACAGTATTTGTGTAGGTGTTTGTTAAACCTTGTGAAGGAGATTTCCCAGCTCTTGCAATGACCCCACTTACTTATGGATTACTTACCTTTCAAGCTACGGACACTTACACTTTCCGCATAGCATGATTTACGAACAGAGGGAAATAGATCCTTGTAGCAAGTTGCGATTAGAGGTAAATGTGAATCCAGTGTGGACTTAGAAGTCTTCCAGTATCTCCGAACTACTTACACAACGTATAATCCAACTTAGAACAAATGATGATAATAAGAGTAATAATAATAATGATGATCGTCATGAAGATTTCAATTAGACTTGGTAGAAATAGCCATTGCCGTTTCCCTTAAGTGTAATTACCTAGGAGAGTCTCTTAAAGTGGAAGATTCTGGACTTTCTATGAGGGCGGAAGATACCCGTGGGGGTTAGACTTAATTGCCCCAAGTTTACAAATAAATACGGATCATTATTATTACATATTTGCATTTACATTTGCATCATTATTAGTTTCGTTATCATTATTATAAGCATTAATATCATTTAAACAAACTAGAAAGATTTCAACTTTACGAGAATGGTTTCCCTAGTTGCTTTCACGTCGTAGTTGCATGCAGTAATAATTGTTTTAATCGGGTGATGCTGCAAATAATTCTTATATAGTTGCAACTTTTATAAGCCATAACTGTAGGTAATTTCTATACGTTTAGTGATAAATAAGATAAAAAACTGTTGAGCGATTTAGGTTACTATTTGCACAAACTCATGAGAGGGGTGCCTTGATACAAACTCCAGTATTCAAAGTCCTTAATTGATATACTTTCGGCATCGTTAAGGTGAGGACATTATTGCACTGGGCATTACAAGGAAAAGGGTAACTCGATACAGTGTTAAGGAAATAACATTATTAGCTGGGTCAGCTCATACAGATTTCAAGGAAGTACACTAATTGTAATTATCCAAGGTTGTCCAATAATGTACCAAAAACAAATCAGACCAGCTTTTTCAAATGCACAAATTTCAGAAATCAAGGTACATCGTTATTAGATCATAATAATATAAAAGAGTTTTAATATTCTCTATGTGCTATACACTTATATAATAAGGATGGTAGTAGAACTGCTTGTAGAAGGAAGAGTAACTTGAGATGATTAGTTTTCACAAAACTTTCAACTAAAATAAATCAAAACGCATCTTCTCATCCCTGACAGAAGGCACTCATATACATCGAGCCCTATGCACATCTCAATTATTCCCAATCCAGCTTTACCTTATTACCATATAATCCATAGCCTGCAAATCCCTGTATCACCCTTTACAATTTTACGTCATCACCATATTTTAATCTTTTTCCCTCACCCAAGGTAGATATGGGCTAAAATATTTACAATAATTTTCTAACTCAAAAAATCAATTTTAAAGTAAATCCTTTATACTTCTAGCAAAATTTTAAATTATATTCAGGTATTTCATTAAAAGCTTTAACTTGGTCGATTTAAACTACAAAAATGCAGTTAAAAGTAAGAAAGTAAAGTGTAAAGTTTAAAATTATGGCATGTAGAATGAGTTTATATTTCTTTGTTCATTTTAACAATCTTGAATTTATTTGAATAAAAAATACCATCTTTTGCACTTCCTTTGATACACAAATTATGAAATCTTATTCTCTTTTTTAGACTAAGGTAGGAAAGAAAGCGAGAGAGAGCAAATTCTCTTTGCAATGGCTGTTGATAAAATATACAATACGTTTTTTTATTTCATTTATTCACACTTGAATACACATTTAATTTCAAATGCAATCATAAAACTTGTTGCATAAAAAACTGCAAAATCCAGAGAATAAAAACTTCAGCCCGAGCCAGGTTTCATTCCGTAATCCAACATAATCTAACCTAACCTAAACTACCGACAGACCATTTGATATACAGGGTGATTTAATGAAAGCTAGAGGTCTTTGAAATTCTCTAGCGCTGGTATGTCTGCCGAATTTCATGATTTTTCTTGTTTGAAAGTTTAGACGATTCAAAAAGGTATGCATACAAAATACAAATTTAGTATGGCCATGATGACCCACACGGGTCCAAAAAAAATTTGGAAAATTTAATATGTACCTGTGAATTCAAACTTCATTTCCCATGAACATTGTAAGTCCCATGTCTTTCAGCGTTCTATGAGGACTTCCAAAAACCAGTGGGGATGACCCTGTGGGGTCATTGAAACCCCTAACGAATGAAACATTGGCTTTAAATTTCATGTACCAAAGCTATTGGCAACCCCCATATCAAATTCTAACTTTTTACGATGACTTTCAAAACCAAAACCAGTAAGGGTTTCTCTATATTTCAGCATTTTACGTTGACTTGACGCCAAACAACCAAAAAATCCGTACCTTTTTTGTTCAACCCGACCAACATTGTCAATTTTCGAACTCAGTTTCTGATTTGGACAAATACACTTACGGTCTAAATTTCATTTCGATCGGTTAAAGTGTTTTTGAGTTATCGTCAGACAGACAGACGGACAAACATGTCCAAAACATAAGCAATAGACTCGGGTTAAAACAACAATTTCAAATGTGGTACGAAGATGTATTCAGAACTTCACCATCTGCTTCAAATTATTTACATATATATTTTATAATGCTCATAAATCCGTAAGAATGGGATTATTTCCTTGTAGCTTAGCCAATTCTAGCCCGTAGGTTAATTGAACTGTTCACAAATCCTGCTTGGACAAAAATTGCATTTTTATTCCCTTTTACAGTTGAGCTTAAAACATACCTTAGCTTAAATTGGAATTCCATTTGTCTTACATGTTGTAGATCACTTCCTCAAGTTGTCCCTTTTTTTCATAATATTTTTAAATATTAAAATAAATTTTTCTTAAGAATTAAAAAAATCCCTTCTTTTTTCTTTTCTCACGACAGTAGTTCAAGCTAACTCAAAGGTTTTAGCTTGGTTTCATGAAAATGCTAACCTAAATTAGAACAAAAATAAATAAAACTAATATTTAATTCATTTGGAATCCCCTTTTCTATAAAGATAATCTAGTGAAAGTTTAGCTAAGTCTTGTGCCATTCGCATTTACTTACCCCATTATAATCCACATTAGACAGATTATTTTGAAATATAAAGCCCACGCGTAAACTCAGCTAACTGCTTCAATAAATCTTTTGAATGCAATTAAACGCCTACAACACATTCACTTAAACCTTACACAAATACCGAATCTTAATTAACTCCCTTTTTATCTTTATATTAGCAAGATATCAAGTTCATATCATAACTGAAAATGAGTCATTCAAAGTGTGCCGGATTCTTAAGATTCTAAGTTATTGCGATATCTACATACCGCAATAACTTTCGCAATAACACCAATTTCTTTTAAAAAATGGGTCAGTCCTAAATACAGAAGAAATTAATGTTCTCCGTTCCAAACAAAATCCAGAAATGTCCATGTAACATTTCTACTACTAACAGTACCAATTGTTTCCCATTTTTGTGAGGCTTCAATTTGTATCACGTTTAGTTTTGTGCGTCTCCCTAATTAGCACACGAGTGTTCGTTGCAGCAACATAGACCAATTTCCATCATTCCATCCTTCAACTTGCTAATCTTAAGTCCTTTTCATGTAACGAATAATTCTTATGTGTTTTTATCGTGACGCCTTGTTGATTTAGATTAACATTGTTTTTATAAACAGACAAAATATCCATCATAATTTTGTACCAAAGTATGCATATAAAGTAGTATTTCCCATTTATAAATAAATACGAGTTGTATTTCGAAAGTAAAGCACATGGTAGAACTTGTGCAGTCCTATTATAAAAATAAAATTAAGCTAATAATATACAAATGATAGATTACACAATTGCAAAGAATGTGTTCCTATAACACATAATACCAAAGTGGGTTTAATCCTTCTTATTTTATCTCTTTTCCACACAAAACTTATTTTTTCAACAAATCCACTCATAAGTAAGGCTGAACCAACTGTGTTGGAATTAAACATTTTTGCTCCGATAACCTTAAACAATTCTCCAGTTTGGAAAAATATCTAGTAAGTTTTTGAATTAAGTTTCTTTTCATTAGAATATTTAGTTCTTTATATTATTTTTTAAATGGTAAAAAACTTTACTGATTTTAAATGCCTTCAGATTTGTTAGAAAAACTATAACTGTAACATCAAAGAAAATGCAAAATGGAGAAAGTTAAATTATTCTAGGCGATTTTATTGCATATGGTCCAGCAGCTTCTTCGTTCTTGGGACCTTTTTAAAAAGAATTCAATCAAAAAATTCAGTTTTATTCTTGCAAATTTTATAGATTCTGCATTGAATTAGATTAATGCCTCTTTGACAAAAATGCAAGGTAGCGAGGAAAATCATGATGTCAGATTTTGGAAACTGAATTTTCTTTTGAGAAGTGATTGCATTTGCATTCACCACCTGGATGAATGATGGATTAAACCTTGGAGCAAATATTATTGGTAAGACGAAATGTTGGTAGGGTGTAAGAGATTTGACACAGCTAACACAGTTTCGTCCCATTAATTCACAAAAGTTGCAAGCAGACCTTAGGGAATTCAATCTAGACTGAAAAAGGATTCATGTAAAAATATTTAAAATTGAAATTCTCACTTTTACCTGAAAAAAGTATATTCCATTGAGACCTTTGTGCATTTTTGAAATTTCGTATTCCATTCGCCTATTAAAATATTATTGATTTATTTATGCTAAAATTTTTGTGTAGAAGGATTAAATGGAACATAAATTTAATGAAAGAGCTTTAGAATTGAACATATTCTGTGTAAAATAAATGGAAACACAATGCTTGCCATTTAGTTTGCACAATGGCTTTTGTAACCGAAAAGAACTAAAACAATATTTTACAATGCAATGCTAATATATAACCCACAATTTTCCTGTAACAATTATTATCAAGCGTGTGCAAAAAGCGTGTGACCCTTGACATTGCCCCAGTAAATTTCCGCACATACAACACATCAGTTCACTTCTAAAAATACCAATTTTAAAGACATCTTCTAAATAGGTCATTTTTCATTATTATTATTTGCCACACGAGACGACACTCTTGTTTCAATCATGGCTTTTATGGGTTAGATTTGCAGTCGTTGCCTGAAGTTTCTTTGCGAGGCACATTAGTAACTTTGTGTGGCTTTTGATATTGGTAATTTCTTTCTAATACATATTTTGAGTGCAAGTGGACACAGTCTTCCTGGTTTGAAAGTAAAGACAACTGAATGAGACAGGGAAATGTTTTTCTTAAATTGATTAACAGGATGCATTAACAGAATACTGCTGAAATTTTGTCTCAAAGATTTCAATATTCTTTTTCGACCAAATTCTCGTATACAGCAATATGGTTTAATGTTTTTGCCCCTAAAAGGATTAAAAGAGAGTGGTAAGGAAAGGTGTGCCAATTCAATAATAAATGTCAAAGATGTCAATTTTAAAAACAAAAAAGCCACCTCTTGACCTTAAATTTTACCTTGGCTCTAGTCTACTAGGCTTAAAATAAAGAAACCGTGATGTAGGAAGTAGGATACAAGTATGAAGAGACCTTGCCTGATTCTGAATGGATTAATGGTTGAAAAGCATTAAGCTTATAGAATTTAGCTCACACTTTGCACTCACTGCCACTGCATTTTACTTGCATTTTAGAGAAAAAAGCTTTTTCACATTAAAAAGAAAAAAAAGAACGGGAATTTTATAAGAATAAGGAAAGATAGAGTGTATATAAGGGCAAAGTGGAGAGGTCACTTATCTCCCGGATTCTAACTCGCCGAAATTTCTCGATAAAACTTTATGAGCTTCCCATCTCTTCCTCTCTCCCTCTCTGTGGTAGTCTGAAACCGAAGTCAAATAAATTAACGACTTTGTAGACAAGCAGATGCACCCGACCCAACCTAACCCTTGGGTTTGAAAATAAATCATGTGACAGTAATTTAAAGACACATTAAGCTGATTAGTTAAAATCATTTTTTGTAAACGCTTTGAATCACTTAGTAACCCTTATTTGACCTAGTCTATGTCCGATAAACCGCTTGCAGAGGAGGCTCTTTGGTTAGTCAGTTTGAGAAAAATTATTTATAAAAGATCAAGGACCCAAAGTTTATAATTTATTCTCGAAGGTATCTACAGAAAGTAACAAAACCACGAAACCACCCACACTGTTCATCTCCCTAACTCTGCCTAATAATCATCAAAGTCACAACATTTTTCTTTATAGTCGGTCTTTAATCTTCTATAAACTCATTTTTCTTCTCATACTTTTTTTTATCATGTAATCGGGCAGTATTACAAAGTACAGGGTACTCAAACCGGTATTTTTTTTGTAAAAAAACAGGAAATCTATGTTTTATCGAGCTTTCATCCTCATAGATAAAAATTTCGATCAAATGTCATAAAATCGTTTTATAACTAAACCTCTTCCACTGTCCCAATTGTTAGTAAATAAAATCCTTATCGATTAACTATTAAGCTATTTGTTTTTATTCCACGCTGGTCAATTTTACAAAAAAAAAACAATACAATAAACTTTGTATGTTCTGACAATACGCCGTTATCTCTATTCTGCTTAGTAACAAAGAACTTTTTATCTTTTAAAACAACCAAAGATAAACTGAAATTACGGTACAAAATTTCTGGTTTTTCATAATCCTGAGCTCATAGCCCTGAGATAGAACTAACCATTTTTGAAAAATACCATAAACCTTAGAGTAGAACACACATGAAAAAAAAATTATGCAATAAAGCTTATATCCTTGTGTTGCCATAAGATGCAACTAATTAAAGTTCTAATTCCTGCCCACACCTACACATAAAATAATCCAATATTCCAACATTTATTTCTTTAGAGTCTAAAAATTTTTTTATTCTTGGAATTTTTCAAATTCCCAAAGTCAAAACAGCACATATGAAAAGATGCCTTCATTTTCTTCGAGGTTTAAAAAATTGTAATAGAAGAAATCAACTAAAAATGATTTAGCAAAGGTAATGAGTGGATACTAAAAGAACCCTAAAAACTATATTAGATAATAAAACTGTTTCATATTATAACACCATCAGTATGGGTAATAATTTTCCAGTTGCATAATCAAAGGTTTTTAGCTGGCTTTACCCTTTAGCGAGTATTGAGGTAAAGTCAGATTTATTACTTTCCGCACCTGCACTTTTTTTAAGATAGGGGAAAGTCGACTGAGCAAAATTTAAATGAACTTTTTCTTTTTATTATCATCAGTACGATTTGAAGCAGCCTAGTAATGTTTATCTACAAATTAGACTTGTATGAATCTAAAAACCTCGTACAATCTAAGCCTTTACATACAAATGATGTAAAAAATAGGCTTTCTGGGGATATATGCAGATATTTTATAAGTAAAAGTCCTACAATAACTTTCTAAAATCGTCCTTCTCGAAACGTCATTATATACAAAGCTGTCTCCACCCTTTCCTTTTACTCACTTTCCTTCAGTTAAAAAAAGAAACCAAATTGGAAGAGGTGATATGTTTATGATTGGATTTGTTTTTCTAAATTTGTTTTCAGAATTACTAAAAGATGAAGTCGATAATTGGACTTGTAATTGTAGCCATGTTGGCTGCCTTCGCAATCAAACAGTCTGCCTCGATGCCACCTCAATGCAGTCCTGAACTCCTCGAGGAAATCGACAATGTCAAGATCCGTGAAATATGTCGATTCCTTCAGACTTATGCAGAAGCTGTGGAACAACAATACAACAAAGGTAACTAACTACTTTTATATATTGCACCTTCATCATCATCATCATTCCAACAATTTATAGGAATTTTGACCCTAATCACCTTCTCATTCCGAATAAATACATTTTAATAACTTTCCTTCCATATCTTAAAGACAAGGGAAAAGAATCAATTTCCCAGCATCCATCCTTACAATCGAAAGAAATTAATTCATTCTACCTTCTTATAGGAAACTATGTAACGATGTCTATTAATAATTTCCACATTATACTTATGGACTTGTTATCACTTTATAAGATAGGAAAGCTGTCGTTGTCACCATGTATCAAATTACAATAAATAGAACGAGGAGTTGGAAAGATAGTGAAATGCATATATTATACTCTCAGATTTCTAGTGACAAATTAGCAAAGGGAAAGTGGGTAAGAAAGGTCTCAAATTCTATCTCTAGAGTAAGCACACTTCCTTAATAAATAAGTCTAATAATGACAAACCAGATTCACCTCCAACTACATATTAAATTCTCTTTTGGTAATGTGCCGTTCAGAAATAATCGTGTACTATCACTCTACCTTTAGCTCTGTCACATAGATATACAGCAAAAATAGCGAATCAACACTTCCAATTTCCAAAAGCTTGTTATTCACTTGCTTCTGGTAATATTTCCGGGTTCATTGAGACGTCAACCTTGGTGGTGGACATTTAGAGCAATTGACGCTGTGCCTTTGAGTCGACCCACGCCTTTTGATCTTTCCACACTTTCCCTTTAACACGACTATATATGTCCATTCAAATGAATTTAAGCAATTAAAAGTTTCAAAAAATAGAATTATAATTACTTGACATAACTTATGAAGAGTCCAACTAACTACTACTTTGTGAAGAAAGGAACTAGGAAGTGTGAACCTGAGACAAAGGTTTAGTTTAGAATGGCAAAACGAAAGAGGAAGCGAGTCCTAGAGGGTGGCAAAGTGTGCAAATTAATTAAGTAAACATTGATAAATGGCTACTTGTGGGGATTCATAATTAGACAATCTAACAAGTACCCATTCTGATTATTATTAGTGGATGCGTCTTATATTTATAGAAGAGACATTTTCTACACTAGAAGAATATCAGCCAATCTACCTTAGCTCAAATACGTAGGCGTATTATCTAGTTGGACTAGAAATCTAGTGAGATTTCCTTGAAATTATATAAAATTTACAATCCGAGCTAAAACATAATCATGAAAAGTATTTAGCTTATAAACTTCCCAAGCTAAGCAATATGCTTTCTCATTATTAACTCATATTATTTGTCGCATTACAATTTCCGAATTTCTATACTGCTTTCACTCGTATAATTTTCATTAATGAAGAGTTATTTGTCCCATTCAGAAATATTAGTGAAAATTAAAAACGTTTTTATCTCCTGAGTCAGATCAAATCAACTGGTCTAAAAAACTCCAAGTCATGGGTTAAGTGAGACACAGAAAAATGGCCGACAAA